>CAIGQQ010037719.1:8706956-8738756 GCA_903798035.1 Danio albolineatus | reverse complement strand
AGTTGAGTTGTTTACTGGAGACTCACTCTGAATAGATTACTTGAATCAGTGAGTTGAGTTGTTTACCAGAGACTCGCTCTGAATAGATCACTTGAATCAGTGAGTTGTTCTCAGTCTAATTCACAAATTGATTGTTTAGTGCAATTTGTAAACCAATTTAACAGGTTAACTGATCAAATTCAGCCTGTTTACAAATTAAATGCCACTATCTCGTCTCTCTAATTTATCCATTTAAGTAATGTAGGAGAGTAGAAATACAATAGTTTGATTTGGAATGAATTAAAAAATCCTGAAATAAAAATACTCTGAAGTTTGATAATTAAAACGTGTTTAAGTACAGTAGGGAAATAAAAACATCACTGCAATATGGACTTTTAGGTACAATTGTGTACCTTCTGAAAACCTAAAACTTCAGTGATAACTTTATTTTGGGAGTGTAGTGGAAATGGTCTAGGTTACATCAACACTTCGTAATGTTACTCAGTGATTGTTTGGCTCATCTACTTTGTCCTGTTTTTGAGAGGTGACCCAAGCTATTACATGGAAAAGAGCACTATCTATTGTTTTTGAAGCACCTGGTAGGGGTAAAGCCATTAAATCGGTGCAAGGACAACCTGTCGTGTTTTAGAATCAGATAACATGTTACCGTTTTTATTTTAAGCGCACAATTTCCACTTGTTCGGTGGCAGGATTGAAAAAGCAGATGTGAACCATCTCCTCATGTTCTCCCTTGACGCTTTCTCTGACCTACAGCAGATACCAGTGTCCAGGTCAAAGCGGAAGGTCGACCAGTCCAAAACCAGCTGTCTTTTGCATCTTCATGCTGATCACCGATATTACAAACGCTTCGGAAGTATTGAAGCTGTTGTCGCTCAGGTGGGTTCCCAGGATCTTGCATTAATTCAGTGTTGTTTTTCTCAGTTTTGCCCCCCTTTGGTTCCCAATCTCCCCCAAAGTTGTATTCACAGCATGTTCCTTCCTTGATCCCACTGGGCACTTCTACGAAATTGTGGGATTGTGTGTCACTGATGGACCAAAGCCAAGTTCTTTACTATGGCTGTGGAAAAACAAAGGTCTCAGCTGCTTTGGTGGAACTTGCTAACATTATGTAATGTTTGTATGCTGAAGATAAAAGACAGGATTTCCACGAGTTAAAGTGTCTGTTTGTTATCTTGTGTCTGACGAGTTTTCCAGATTGGTGTATTCTGGGGGCCGGTCCGCCTGCTTTACGTCTGAGGTCACGCTGAGCTTTTTCAGGGGGTAGTTCCCATTGTCCATGTAGGTTGCGCAATGTTTTTGTTACACTCTTCACAGCTGGTGATTTTTATTGTTTTTCCAAATCACGAAATGTACAAAATTCCTGAAAAGCAGCATCCCTGCCAAAGGAATAACCCAAAAACAGCCTTTAAACAAAAGTGCCTTTTTGTTGTTGTTTTGTTGGTCTTTTTATTTGGTTGATTTGTGAGATTGTTTGGGATTTTGTTTCCTATGTTTGTGCCCAGCGAGAACGATCAGCATATTGTTGGTAAAAAAATATATACAAATGTTTAGAAGTATTGCATCAATTGGAGAATTGTTTTTTGTTTATGCATTTTTATAATACATTTTACTGATGTTGATATTTAGATGAATAGAAATAGAAAAGAGCAACATTTGTTCATAACTGAAAATTTATGTAACATGAGTGTTCGTTAAACTTTAATGTGATTATATATACAGTACGCTGCATATATACGTACACTCTTTTAAAAATTAAAATGAATATTAATTTCACTGTGAATATAGACACTATGTTTTGGTGCATTTAAACAAAACAGTTTTAATAAACATTCATAATAGACATAATATCATAACATAACAGATTCCTTAAGAGGTTGGTCACCTAGTTTCTTTAGGAACAGAAAGTTGATGCATTTAAAAAAAATAATGTGTTGCCCCCAAAAAGATAAGCTAAAAAAGAAAATAAAAGTAAAAAAAAATTCAACTAAATGTATTTTTTTATGCTTTTTTTTTATTTTTCCTCTATTAAAATATTATTAAATGTTTTCTCTAATATGTAATTGGGTTGTACACATTTTTGCACTGTGATCTCAAGTTATTTTGTTTATACCATGCATGTTTTTCTGTAACAGGTGCATGTTTTGGCAGTAGCCTTCTCTCATCCAGCAGCACTACATGTAGCTCACAAGGACAATGCTGATACACATTTAATGTTTAGATGCTGTTTAAAGTTGCTAAGAATAAAATAAATATGATAATAAAATACAGGGGTCCCTCGTTATACACAGGAATTACGTTGTAAAAATAACCCGCAGTAGGTGAAATCCATAAAATAGTCCGCTTTGTAATAATTGTAATTGTAACTTTTTACAATTATTGTAGATGTTTTTAGGCAGTAAAACCCCTCACTACACACTTTGGCCCAATCCTAATTCAAACACTTAGCCCTTCACCTACCTTGCGCGTTCACGTAAAGGGGTAGGGGTTCCCCAATTTTCTTTAGCTTTAAGGCATAGGCCTAAGGGAAAGGGCTAGAGACCCCTTCAAGTGAAGATTTTCCAGGACCACACTCAAAACCAAGGGCTACGAACATTTCCCAGAATGCAATGGCAGCATGGCTGCACACGGAAGTCAGGAGATGCACAAATTAGTATTTTTTTGTAGTTATTATGAAAATTTACAACAAACAAACATATGTTTTAATACATTCATAACGGCGTTCATGTCTTACCGTCATGGTTTTTAAAAAAGCTGCTAAAATAAAAACAGCTAAATTTCGCTATCTCTAATCCCTAATAATAACACCTGTGTAGTAGTCCAACAACATTCTGTCACTCAATGACACTGGAATACCCTGTCAGAAAAGTCTAGTGGCTGGAAATGACCTTTTCACACTGTCTGGTATAATGTTAATGTTGTTTTCGTGTGTTTACACATAGATGAATATGGCCACAGTGTAAATGCACTGCAGTTCCGATCTTATTGCTTCATTATATCGTTATGATAACATGATATACGCCTTCACTGATTTCCTGATGATAAATACTAAAAAAGAACACAACCAAAATAACTACAGCAGTCGCGATTGTCGAACTCATATGAAGCAAGATATTACGATGACATATGATGACTTGTGCAGGTGTTGAAGTGCTGTCCCATTTCTTAGGGGTAAATTTTGAAGCCCTTTCCCTTCACACTCTGCTTCAAGGGGGCCAAGGGGAAAGGGGAAGGAGTAGGGGTACAAAAATAGAATGGGATGGGGCCTTCATACACCTTTTTCAGATAGGCATTAACGTTTTTACACTTTTCTCTCGTTTAAACACTCAAAGTTCAAACCTTCATAGAAAGATTATTCCAGTATTATAGAATGGAACCAAAGATCAAAGCCATTTGATCTTCATTTATTTATTATTTAATGGTGCCATTCAGCCGTGCAACTTCTACCTCCTTTAGCATGTCCAGAAGTTCAACTTTTCGTGCGAAAGTTAGCATATTCCTTTGCTCTTTGGGTGTTACCGCAGGTGCCTTTGACAGTGCAGAACGTTTAGTCGACATTGCGGAGAGAGAACTGGCAAACAAAGTACAACACTTATTTATGTTTATGAAGATTTATGTAAATTTGGCAAGCTGAACGCATTCTGTACTGTACAGGAGACACGGCATGAAGGAGATTGATTGACAATATTCAACATCCAGTCAGGACACAGAACACAATGCGCTGTAGATAAAAAGCATGTCAAATTACACCAAAAAAAATCTGTGTAACTGCAAGGCTGTGAAAAGTGAACCACGTTATATAGCGAGGGACTGTACTCCAATTATAATCATAAATCGTGTGTGTTTATGCACACTAATGTCTTCTGATGTTTTATCCTTTTTCACATTGAGAAGTGTTTGTGTAAATGGGTGTAGGTGCTCAGGCTGCGTGCCATGTCACAGCGTTATTCCCCATTACTATATTCACCCAGTGCTCTGTGCTAACATGTTGGTCTTGGCCTGCGCGGTGTAAGGAACAGAGGCCAGAATTTCACTCCTATTCCTTACCAGACACTTTACCCAAGAGTGGTTTCATTCCCTCAGAGGCCAAATGTGCCTTTCACTGACAGTGACTGGGGCAAGAGACTCTCTAGAGGAGTCACTGTTGCAACTGAAACTCTGAAGAACAGTGTCTCAATTGATCAGATTATTTGATAAGACATCTGTGGCAAAATTATTCTGTCTAATTGAGATAAGCTTAATGAAACAATGTGTTTTACAGATTGCCTCCTACATGAAAACTGTGAATGACATTTACGACAAAGCCAACTTTGACGGCATCGAGCTGATCAACTTTAAAGTGCAGAGTCTCACTGTAAGGTCCTAGTTTTGCTTTTTGCACATATCTTTTTTAACTTCCTTTTTGGAATAGTTCACCCAAAAAGGATGTGTACTCATCATTTACTTACCTTCAAGTGGGTCCAAGCCTTATTTTTTTAAGATCGTCTGAAGAATGTAGTAAAAACCAGTAGCCTTTTACATGCATAGTAGGAAATAGCTATGTTTTTTTCCACCTATGATTGTGCATATTTTGCACAATCACATAAAAAGGCTTAAAAGGAACGCCATGCTTAATCTCGCACCTCGCATTCATTGCATTTCGATATTTAAGGCAGTGTTTCCTATCCCTGTTTCTGAAGGCAGACCACCAGTACACATCTTCAACCTCTTCCTAATCAAACAAACCTGAATCTACCCATCAGAATATTAGTAGAGACTCAGAAGCCTGAAATGAATAAGTCAGATAAGGGAGACATCCAAAATGTGTACTATTGGTGTGCCTCCAGGAACAGGGTTGGCAAACACTGTTCTAAGATCCAAGTCATTTATTATATAAGAAAAAAGGCCCTCAACGACTTCTACTACAGCAAATTACATTTTTCCTTTTTGATGTTTGACGTCAGTTTATTAGATGCAAACGGAGCTTTCATTTGCAAATGGCATATTGCAATATGAAATATGGCAGTTTGCGCATATAATTTGCATCTCTGGATGGAATATAGCCATGGCTACCGTTTTTAAACATTCTTCAGAATATCTTGTTTGTCTTTAACAGAAACTAAAACAGATTTGGAACATGGAGGTGAGTAAATGATGTCAGATGTTTCATTTTGGGTGAACTATACTTGCTGCAAAAAATAAAAGAAGCCATCACAGAATTTGTATTGGTTTTAATGGATATAAGGAAAATTGTATTGGTTTCAATGGAAACGGTAATGGTTCTTTGGGTCTCTACTGGTCATATTTTGCCTTCTGTTGGTGGCATGATAAAACCAATAAATTCTAATTGAAAATGTCCCAAAATGGTCGTTAGAATTTAATGATTTGTCATTTGTTATGGTATTTGTCTAGGAAATTCTAACTTCTGGGCGCCACGGTGGCGTAGTGAGTAGCACGTTCGCCTCACAGCAAGAAGGTCGCTGGTTCGAGCCCCGGCTGGGTCAGTTGGCATTTCTGTGTGGAGTTTGCATGTTCTCCCCGTGGTTGCGTGGGTTTCCTCCGGGTGCTCCGGTTTCCCCCACAAGTCTAAATTGTAGGCTAAATTGTCCGTAGTGTATGAGTGTGAATGTGTGTGTATGGATGTTTCCCAGAGATGGGTTGTGGCTGGAAGGGCATCCGCTGCGTAAAAATATGCTGGAAAAGTTGGCGGTTGATTCCGCTGTGGCGACCCCGAATTGATAAAGGGACTAAGCCAACAAGAAAATGAATGAATGAATTCTAACTTCTGTGATGGTTTCTATTGATTTTATCAACACTGATCTCTTGTATTGTCATACTTCGATTTTTCGAATTTTTCATTAACGTCAAATATTTGCAATGCCCCCAAAGAATCTGTTTGATTATTACAGGTGAGCACCGAGGAAGATTCCAACAGTCCCATAAGCATGACTTACATTGGACCTGAGAAGCTTTTGAGTCTGTTTTGCGAGACGAACTGGAATGACTACTGCCTATCTTATCTGTTGACCGACAGAGACTTCAGCGGGGTTCTCGGCCTGGCCTGGGAAGGAAAAGCAGGTAATATTTCAGCCCATCCACTCTATACAGCATCGCCAACACAAGCCGCCTCATTGACGCCCACAACAAATGTCACGTGGAGAAATATTATGATACTCAACGGTGGCCAACTATTAATGCCTTTGGTATGCGGCCTCCATGTCTTTGACGCGACATGATATTGAATGGAAGCTATCTGATAACATCACTTAAGCCCCAGACACCCTATTGAAAAACTGCAGTGCGGATGGTGGGGGTCTGGGTGTGGAGTGATGGTCTTTTGGGGAGTGTTTTCTAGGAAAGAATGTGCTCTTGTGTAAAATTCAGAGAAACAACCTTCCTGGAAGGTTTAATGCGATCGAATGTGCTGTTTTGTGAGTTTTATGAGGCACAGATGGATACAAATGTACTAATATGAAACTGCAGCATTTTCTGGGGAGTAATTTGTTTACAATAACATTCATGATTGTGTGAATAAATGTCATTATAGGAGTAGATGTACTAAATGTACACCAGCATACATGTGTCTACATAATTGAACAAATAAAGGCAGTTGTTTAAGTTTACATATATAAACTTGATTAAACATGTCCACATACTGTACTTTAACATGCAGACAAGCAAAAAGCTGTTGAAATTTGTTAATTGAACAAATTTACATTACTGAATAGTTGAGTAAATCAGCATATTTATCTGCAAACAGACACAAGTGAAAAATGTGCCATAATTGAATAAATAGACATTATTGAACAAGTACACATAGTTTAAATCACACAATAATGTAGTTGCCTAAATAATTGATTGCATTTGAATGATTAGATGTGAATGATTAGATGAATGATTAGATGTTATTGAATAACCAGACTAATATATACAAAATTGTAGATATTATTATTACCCAATATTATTTTATGAGTACAAATAATTGAACAAGTACATATAGTTCAAGTTAAGCTTGATAGTTGAATATTGGTAGTTGAATATAGTTGAAATTGTGTATTTGCATAAGTAATTGACTAAATAGTTGTAATTAAACAACTAGACATAATTAAATGGGGAGATATAATTGAGCAAGACAAAGATACATTCATTCATTCATTTTCTTTTCCGCTTAGTCCCTTTATTAATCTGCGGTTACCACAGCGGAATGAACCGTCAACTTATTCAGCATATGTTTTACGCAGTGAATGCCCTTCCAGCTGCATCCCATCTCTGGGAAACATCCATACACACTCATTCACAGTCATACAGTACGGACAATTTAGCTCACCCAATTCACCTACACCACATGTCTGTGGACTTTTGGGGGAAACCGGAGCACCCAGAGAAAACCCACGCAACCACGTGGAGAACATGCAAACTCCACACAGAAATGCCAACTGACCCAGCAGAGGCTCGAACCATCTTGCTATGAGGCGAATGTGCTACCTACTACGCCACCATGGCACCCGACATGGATACTGTTATTTGTATAATTTAAAACAGACAGAATTGAACGATGAGATGTAATTGAATGAGTTCGGATAATTGAACAAATACATTTAGTTGGTATTGTACACAATCATGCATATTCTATGTAATTGAATACATATGTGCAATTAAAAAACTAGATATAATTGAATGGGTCGATATAATTGAATAACTAGACAAACATGCGGACATTTACATAGTTAAACACTTGTAATTTAAATCATTCATTCATTTTCTTGTCAGCTTAGTCCCTTTATTAATCCAGGGTCGCCACAGTGTAATGAACCGCCAACTTATCCAGCATGTGTTTTACGCAGCGTATGCCCTCTAGCCGCAAACCATCACTGGGAAATTGTTATTTAATTATCAAACTTAACTGAATTATTAGACAAGCATACATTTTTATTACAAAATTGAACATGTAGATATAATTGTGTGAGTAGATGTGATTTAACCAACATTTACATCACTGAACAAATACGTAATCGCCTGTGTGGACATAATTACCAAGTAGCCCAAGCTACTATTGTCTACATAACTTTATGAGCTGACCAGAATATGCTAAGGAAGTACAACCCTTGATCAGTCAAATCTAACTATGGCTTTTGTTAAACCGAAACAATAATGTACTTTACTGTTAGTGCATTGTTTGTAGTACCGCTACTAAGATGGCCTTGTAATTAACATTCCTCTCCGCAACACAATGAGTGCCGCATTCCCCATTAACAGCTTCCTCTACAAGACAGGACATGACCTCAGCTCTCATTCCCTTTAATCTGGTCATCAACTAGATCCTGAATCTCATAAATGGGACCCTCCCATGTTCATTGAACAGTTTATTCATCTGCCAGCATGAATTACCATGGAGCGCATACTAGTTAAAGGGATAGTTCACCCAAAAATCATTTACTTTCCCTTCATTTGTTCAAAGCCTGAGTTTCTTTTGTCCGATGAACACAAAAGAAGATATTTTGAAGTATGCTAATAGCTGCACGCATTGACTTTTTTATGGTAATTTTTTTTATTATGGAAGTCAATGGCTGTCAGCAACCAGCATTTTTCAAAACATCTTTTGTGTTTAGCAGAAGAAAGAAACCCATAAAGGTTTAAAACCACACGAGGAAGAGTAAATAATGAGGTGATTTTCATTTTTGGGTGAACTATGCCTTTAAGCTTGTTAGCTAAACATCCAAATGAGGAAATCAGAACAACTTATAGTTACAAAATAACATTGTTGTGTGGCATAATTGGGGACTATTTTCTAAGTTACATGCCACTTAATGTTATGTATTATGCGCGTCATGCTACAAATGGGTCTTACAAATAGGTCTGCCTTCCCAGCAGGTTATTAACTTCTCTGCGAATGCATTCCTTTCAATTTGGCTCTTCGTGATTCGCATATCTTGGAGTGGATGTTTTCACAGAGGTTGTGTTTTGTAAATCTACACTGGCCTCAATTCTGTTACACCATCTAAATGTCACTGGGATCTCAGTTGGACTGAAAACTGAGCAGTCATTGTTTTGATTGTTGCGGTTGGAGGTGCAGGCCACCAGTGGACTGAGAATGTTGCCATGAGATTGACAACAGCAAACGCTGTGATTGGCTGAGAAAGGAGGTGTGAGTCCAAAGCAATTGTGTCATGTGACCACAGAGTTATGCACTAGACCTCTGCCCCCCCCGCAACAAAAACTAGGATGACCGCATTCCTTTTTCTGCATTGGCCTCTATGGTAAAACGCTTTGAATGAAACCTCACGTGATGAGGTTTCATTAGACATGGGTATTAGCATTTAAACACCATCCGCTAGCAAGTTGCACTCAAATCCTCACAGGGGTCCTCCTCAAGTGTCAACTTGTTTTTGGACAAACTTCACAGCAGAAACTTTTGATGTGACTCGCCTGTACTTTAGCTCTCAAACATGTCAGAAAACTTGATGAATGCTAATGCTAATGTCTGGAAAGTTAAATAAAGACATCTGCAATAGACCACAGTGCCAATTTTTCTGGCATTGTTTTGACTGGACTTGTTGTCACTCATTTACTCCACAGTGGGGGTTGGGGCTTTCTGTCAATCATCCTCACCAAAAAAAAAATAGGCGTTCTACCCTGGGATGTTGTAGGAGGTCTGTATTTTTTTAGTATTGTGAAGCATTATGACTGCATTGAAGTGTCATATTATTCAATTCGTCATGTAGAGTTATGCAGGCATGACATGTTTTGGTATATTATGTGAATTTTGGTGGTCAAGAAGCTTATTTTGTGTTACAATCAAAGATCATACATGTTTAAATGGGGGTTTGTTAAAGAATTCAAGGGGTGTTCATTTTAGGGTTGGTTTATGAAAATATATCATGGCGTTTGAGCTTTATTTATCCTAATCAATAAGAATTAAGTACATTGGAAGCTTTGATTTAAAGTCCTATTTACTTTCCATTCTCTAAATTATTGTTTTTATTTAGACTTCTGTGCCAATTGTTTTGAAAAGTTGTTTATCGTAGACCGTAATCACTGCTTCCAAGTGACTGTGTTGTGATGCCGATCAACAGCCTTGTGCCCTAAAAACCTTGTGACAAAAATAATTCCATGCAAGCCAGTGGAAAATGAGCCTGATATAGCAAGCATGACTGGCTGCGAGCTCCCAAAGAGGCCGTCGTGGTCACCTTGCAAGTTGTTGAATGAGCTGTAAAGGTGCCTCTTAACTCAAGCGCACAATAGTAAACGTTTCACCTTCGTTTCATTTGGCTCTCATCCCAGTCATATGAGATGAGTAAGCTCTGCAGCCATGCATTGCGTTTATATTCCACTGCCTAATTGAAAATAGCTCACATAGTTGTTTTAATATGTTTGTAAGGACAAGATGTCCTTCTCTTAGGACTATTACTGGTTAGAAATGGTCTGCAAGACCTTGAGAGACATTTTAGTTATTGCAATTATTAGTTTTATATATTATAGTTTAAAATTAATGTATTATAAATGCATATATTTTATAATAGATTATTATAAACTGTCTGTGCTAATCTCGTTGAGACAAATGACTCAGCAATCTAAAAAAATCAAGACGTGTTTTTCATGTGATTATGGAGATGAGAGACAGATGACCAGACAACCGTAAAAGCTCCATAAACCCACATTTCCCATATGGTTTATGTGAGCGAGTTCATCCAACCTCAATGTATGGTTCTTGTAAAGTTTCCACCCCCGACAAGCTCAAAAAAAAGTGAATGCTTTCGTGTAGTTTTCCCAGCAGGCTTGAAGCACAAATCTAACAACATCTGAGGAAGCCAAAAGCTTGACCTTTGGTTTTGCTGGACTAAAAGTTCATAGGCTGGTTTAAAACGATCCAGGGCTTTGGGTTTTGATGGACAGGCTGGTCTTGACCAACTACAACCCCTCTTACCACCCACCAGCAGACTTTAGTCAGCAATGATGTAATTGGTTAGTGCTGTGCGAAAAAGTCCAGATGTTAGTGATCAGCAGTAAAATTGTGTGTTGGCATTTATATAAGCTCGAAACATGGGGGAGTCCATAAACCCACGTAAATATCCTCATAGGATATTTTTTGGCAAGCCTAAAAGTACATTTCAAAAGACACTACATCTTCGCTTTTAACGTATAGCCAAGTGAGTTAACTTGAGTTAAGAGTCTGCTGCTCTAAAACATCAAGTCAATAAAATAGCCAGAGTGAATCCAGTCTTTGATTTAACACAACATGCCTGAAGCTTGTTATCGTGTTCTGCTGTGTTTTTAGCTTGAGTCTCATTTCTGATTGTCCTTTCTCTGATTCGTAGATAATTGGGGAGGAATTTGCTCTAAAATGACCCTCAAGAGCGGTCGTAATTGCAGCCACAACACTGGTCTAATAACCCTGAAGACCTACGGCCACTACCTGTCTACCAAACACGTACATCTGACCTTCGCCCACGAGTTGGGCCATAGCCTTGGAGCTTCTGTGAGTTTGATGCCTCTCTTTACTGTCATCGCCAGCCAGATTAAATCACCAACAAACCTCTGTCAGTTTATTTAATGCTTAAAATGAATGCATGAAAGACTAACATTTTGGTTTGCAAATATGGTTGCACTGTGTTGCTTTGTTTTAAAATGAATGCTTTTACACTGTTGACAGACTTCCAGCATAGCATGTATTCCAGACTTTAGCATTTCGCTCTTATTGCATGATACTGCATATCTAAATGTCTTTCAGTGACTCTTATTTCCACCTGTACCAGCCATGTTTCTCACACTTCATAGAACTCACGTTAATGTTAAGTCACATTTGACAGCAGAAGGCTGACAAGCATGGCTCATTGTTTCCAGACTGAATTTGGGATGCAGAGTAGATCTGAAGATTCGCATCACCTGTAATTTATGGGGAGGCCTGGGAAAAGGGCCAAAGGGTGCAGTTATCTTGTTTCATTCTTGAAGCTCTGTAGAGCGTCTGTGAATGAAAAGCACTATAACAATATAGTGTGTGTATTATTTGTACACATGGAACTATTTCACAGACAAGATTGCAGAAATTAATCTGCAGTCTTGTAAAAAAACAATCTTTATATGATATAATATAGAACAATTCTGGATGCAATTGGCCAAAAAATGAAACTGCTTTGCCATAATTATGTATTATTTTATTAAACAATATAAAGTAATTTTGTTGGACTATTTAAATTTAGCCCAATAACTTGAACACTACACTACTAATTTTAGATGGTAGATTTAACTACCTTAGAGTTAAAATGAACACTCCCTCAGAGTTTATATGGTAACCCCTATATAAGAGTTAACATTATCAACACTCAGACAGTGTTAATTAGCAAACTCTTATATAGTAAATTATAAACACCACAAATGATAATCTGAACACCAGTCATTGTTATGTGTTAACACTCTTAAATCAAGTTTTCAACACCGCACGGAAATAAAAATATATCCTGTTTATATCGGCAACACTTGTATTAACTATTCTGTTAATGTTTAAGGAAAACAATTCAAAACAGTCACAAACTGTATTTTCTTGTATCTTACCCGAAAGGAGCAGTTTAAGACGGATTTATTTTCTTTTGTTTCAATATAACATAGGTAGTACAGAACAAAATAAAGATGAAAATGATTATCTTTTGTGTGAGATATTTAAAACTTACGTGTATACATAACGATTTGGATGTCAAATGTCTATATACAAACATTTTAAGTACTTTTACTCACCAGTTGCTTCTTCTCATTGCTCCTTGTTGTAGAAAAAATTGTCTGTAAAAATCCTCCACACTCTCAGAAATAAAGGTACGTGAGCTGTCCCTGGGGTGGTACCTTTTTAAAAGGTACATATTTGTACCTAAAAAGTACAAAGGTGTTCCTCTTAAAATTTGTAGGTACTAATATATGCTTTTGAGGAACCAATATGGGCCCTTTAAGTACAAATGTGTACCTTTTGAAAAGGTACCACCCCAGTGACAGCTCGCGTACCTTTATTTCTGAGAGTGCAGGGATATTACTGCATAAGTTCCCGGATGTAGTAGTCAACACTGTTTTAGCGTTGCATGTAACTCTGTATGACAAGGAGGCAAATCATCTTCTAACGCTGAGAGGGTTATTTTATCTTTATCTAACTCTAGAATTTCAACACTTTACTTTGAATTACCGCAGCACTCGAAATTGAACACTCATGAATTTGCTGTGTAGTTATACTGAAACAAAACAAACAAAAAACAAAATTTTAGTCACATTAAAATATCGAGAGGTGTTATTTTACCACCGTTGCCAGTGCAGCACATGCCATGACCAAACAGTAGTGCTATTGAAAGAATCAGGAACCAGTATACTGCATAAAAATGTCCAGTCAATATGTTATTTGAGTAGACTATGCTTTTCTGGTTAGCATGTCCAGTTCATGTATAGATACAGTACATGTGCAGTTTCATGAGGGGAATCCCTAGTGCATCCTTAGCTGTTGCAACTGTTAATTTCCCCCAATGTAGAATACCACAAGCTATTAGCCCCCAGGTGATTTTAGTTTCAGACTCCTGTTTTTGAATGTTTGTGTTTGACTTCTTGTGTTTTGTCTACGACAGCATGATGATGGCTCTAACTGTGGGGACCTGGAGGTAACCCGTGGCAAAGGAAGATTCTTGATGTTCCCGAAAGCTGCAAGCAGGATTGAGGAGAACAGTGACAAGTTCTCCCCCTGCAGTCTACAGCACATGAGTCTCCTTCTGAATAATAAGAAGGACAGATGCTTTGTTGGTAAGATGTCCAAACAAATTCTAGAGATGCAGCGGATGTGCTAATGAGTGTTAGATCATTTATTCAAACATTCATTCCTAAGTGTTTGATATTCATGATTGATCAAGGTGTGACTTAAACCTTGCTGCCCTGCTTTATACCGTTTTTTTTTTGTCAGATAGTGACCAGCCCATTTGTGGAAACCGCATTGTAGAAGAGGGGGAAGAGTGCGATGTGGGCCATAATGATAGCGATCCATGCTGCTACAGCGCAAAAGAGCCTTCAGACATTGAGTGCAGACTGAAGCCTGGCAAACAATGCAGGTTGGCATCAAACATTTTATATCTGTGGACTATTTGGATGAAATCAACCTCCCAAATTTTCCTTAAATCACTTGAGTCCATGCCTTGGTGATGATTTTTGTATAATAGACATCTGCAAAGATCATCACAAAGGGGCTTTCTAAAAATATATATCATTGTTGCTTGAGACACTTGTGAGTTCTCTTTTCAAACACACAATGAATGTCCAAGAGCATCCAGTCCTTCTTCTGAAGTTGCCACTTTCTTCTGGAGTTGAGTCCCAGTTGTAATTTAACACCTTATTTGAAATGTCTTGGCAAGGGAATTTAAACAAGTGGGAGCTAAACTTTCTATAATGCTGGTCTTCTGAGAATTGGGATTGACACCACTGTCATAGAGGGGGAAAAAGTCCCATCCTTTTCTTCTGGCCAACTACTTTGTTTTAAGAGTTTAACATTGATAAGCCTGAATCTGAATCAACTAATCCAGATTCTTCAAGATAACCTGAAACATATTTTAGCTAAACTAAGAGGAAAATTGACCTCCAGGTCCAGGATTAAAGAACGCTGCCCTTGATCAGGGAACTTGGGTTCCAGTTACTTGGGTTCTGATCTTAGATCCATACTCTCTAGGCTGCCCTCTAGGAGTTAGGTTTGCAACAAAGTTTTCCAAATGAACCTTCTTGAAGACCACCGTTTTAAGACCATTGTTAACTGTTCATCTTTTATCCACTTCAGTCCTAGCCAGGGTCTGTGCTGCAGTTTCCAGTGTGTCTTCGAGAAAGCTGGGCACATGTGCGAAAGAAGCTCCGAGTGTCGTAACGAAAGTGTATGTGCCGGTACCTCTGCTGTTTGTCCGGAACCTCCTGCCAAGCCCGACATGACAATATGCAGTAATGGCACACGCGTCTGTTCCAGCGGGGTAAGTCCAACGGGGTCCATGTGGTTGTTCTTAAAGGTACCATAAAATTAAAATGAAAAAATGGTAGTTTTGAGCATATCTATTAGCTGGTGTGCTCCAAAACTGTCAAAAAAATTGAGTTTAGAAAATATAAAACTGATATAAACATCCAAAGCTCGCAGTTTGTCACTTCAGCCTAAATGGATCAACGATTTTTTCACATAATCTCATACTTCTCATACATAAATTTTTCATCAATCTTGACCAATCAAATGCTCTCTAGTATCTGACATGCCCCGCCCCCTTCAAGACGCTTCTCATTTGCTTTTCATTTGATGTGTTTGAGGAAAGCACTTCACAGGACCTTTAACACTTAATTAAATTTCATAAAATTTGTTCAAATAAATCCCTACAGAATTACTGTTCCCTGACCTTCTAAATGTGTGTGTTTTCCATTGTAAAATTATTTGATCTAAATTACATAACACAAAAAGGGAAAGCATTTCAGCATCCATGTCTTTTTCCAACAAAAACTTTCTGATAGCAAAAACATGACAGCATTTTAACTTCAGTAAAAAAAACAACAAATTTGCTCTCCATTTCTCAGACAAAATGAGGTATGCACCTTCAAGAGCAGCAACTTGTACAAAATTATAGGCTATATTACAAAAAAAAAGTATTTTTAGTGTAACGAGTGACTTAATAAAATATGACAACATACATTTAATGCTTAATTCTCAAATCTCAGTATGAGCTTTGAAATGTAATGAGACAAAAATTCAATTCAGTACAGTCTTATTTGAATAGTATGAGCAGTAATAACACTCTGGTAGTTCCAGTAGTAATCAGGGCTTGACATTAACACCCGCCAACCCCCGAAATGTGGGTATGAGTGAGCCAGACATTCCCACTAGCCACTTTGGCTGGTTGAAAATAATTTTTATATTGTAGTTTTCTTAAAAGTAGGGTTCGACAATAAGGATGGCCCAATATTCGTGCAAATATGATCTTAGAATCGAGAACCAGTATGACTGACAAAAATAATTGCTCACGCAAGCAAAAGAAAGCAGGTGAATACCGAATGAGAGGATAATCACTAGCGCGCACAGGTGATATAAAACGAGCGACTGCTAAAAAGCGAGTGCGCTTCCGTGTATCAGCGGCTAATCAGCCGGAATCAGCTGAGGTGAAGTGACATCGACCAGCGAGACTAGCTGTCACTCAAGTGGCCCTTATTTATGCAAACTTAATATAACTTAATATAAAGGAAATGGATGAGTTATAAAAAAAATCACCCCCGTCACAGTTGTCATGAAGGGTAATATAAGTTATTTGAACCAAAATCTTTCTTTGTACCAGGCTGTAAACACCTTTTTTTTCTGCTGTAAAGTTGGCCATTTTAACAGTGGGCTCAATAGAAATTTGCTCCCTATGGAGCCAGGACTAGCAGAATTTCGATGAATTGCAGTTTTAGTTACTTCCGTATTGGCTTCCCGAGGGAGAGCGGGAGGTTGCCGCTTGTTTAATTCTCATTTTTTACTATAACATTGCTATAATACAAGATTAACTCCGCATTTATGTGTTAACTATTACTCTGCATACTTTAGATACATGACAATATCAATATTTTGCTGGTTATGACACATTATTTACAATTCGTTACTAAGAAATAATAATTCATTTATTTTGATGTGGTCAGAGATAAATTTGGTAAATCTTTAATTTGGAGCCCTGAGAAGTCATGTGAAAAAAACGAATTGCAAGGCGACAAAACTTATATGCTCATGCACATTGAGAAAGCTCATACACAACACACAGAAAGTGTAATAAATGAGGAGGCATGTGGACATAACACAAAATTTAAATCAAGTAATTTTAGCATGTCAACGTCAATTTATCCATATAAATTATATTTACCCAACAACAAAATTATGGCTAGTGAAAATGGCGAGTGGCCAGTAATGTTGGAATTCTACTAGCCACAGTGGCTGGTGGTCACAAAAGTTAATGTCGAGCCCTGGTAATAATCCTCTTCAGTTGCGTTCATACTGCACTAATCTAATGTGGGCTTGAAACCCAATCTGTAGACTCTGCATTTCGCAAATCTGATTTGTTTGTTCTCAGTCCAGTGTTTAAACACAAACACATTTGAATCTGGTTTCAGACCACGAATGGATATAGTTTGGATCCTGTTTGTCAGATTTCATGCATTCTTTTTCTATTCAGCATGCAAAAAACAATAGCCTTGAGCAGATACAATATGTCATACAAATATGTTATTTAATTGAAAACAGTTCTTTTTTTTTGGGCAGCAATAAATTTCCTTGAAGATGATACAGCTGAAGGAACTAGTAATCTATTTTGTGTGTTATCATTTTACACGATGTGATTTCCTGTTTAACTGTCGTCTTGTGGCCTGATGTCACAGGAATGCGGACTATCTCTCTGCGCGCTACATGACATGGTGCAATGTGACTGTCCGGGAGAGAGCAAGACGGAGAAGTGCCACATGTGCTGCCAGCAGAGAGGTAACCACAATGTTCCTCCATAACATGTGTTTACTGCTTCAAATAAATTAGATGCATAAACAGCTGTTTGTCTTAACAGATTATTTGCGCTGACATTACTGCTCTATAAAAAACCCAAATGAAACGCACATGTTCTTGTATGCCATTCGTATTTTTCTTTGCTGTTTGTTTTTCCCCTTCATAGATAAACCTAATACCTGCGCGAGCACCACTTCTGCAGTTCTTTTTCAGTATTTTAGTGGGAAACGCGTGGCTTTGGTTCCTGGGGCGCCCTGCTCTGGAAACCAAGGCTACTGTGATCAATTCAGAGTGTGCCGAATACTGGATGCTGACGGTCCAATCGCAAGGCTCAAAAACTCTTTCCTGAAACTGGATGAGTTTGACGACTTGTCCGGTTGGATGAAGGTTTGTTGTTTGCATTTGAAACAGTTCAACGTTAGCATGTTAGCATCTTCCTCTGGGTGTTTTTGGCCTGCGTTCAAGTTCGCCAATTATACTACACCCTCAAAGTGTGTAATCATTTTATGAATTTAAAATGCAAACTTTTGAGTGTAACAGAAGAGTGGCCAAGCTTTGAGATGTATTGTTTCATCATTAAATGACGATCCCCCTGAAAAAAAACAGCTTAAACCAGCATTAGTTTGTTAGCTGGTTTTAGCAGGTTAACCAGCCTGGTTTTAGAGGCATTTTGGTCAATAAAACAAACATTTATTTAATGATTTATTTATTTATTTATTTATTTTTAATAAACACAAATTCCAGTTTTGGACACATTCCAAAAAGAATTGGAACAGTAAAGCATTTACCACTTTGTAAAATGTAACACTTAAAAAAAGATTGGGGACTGTGTTTCAGGTGTAATTTTGTCCCATTCTTCATGTAAACAAGTCTTAAGGTGGGCAACAGTACGGGGTCTTTGTTGTCGCATTTTGGACTTCAAAGTGTGCCACACATTCTTTATTGGAGACAGGTCGGGACTGCAGGCAGGCCAGTCAAGTACCTGTAATGACGTTGACCAGACAAAACATGAAATATTTTGTGTTCACATTGTCTGCAATGAAATACAAGTCAAAGTGAATTTGGAAATCACTACTCTCTTTTTCTTTGCTTTTTCCATACTCTTTGGTCATTCCCAGGCTGCATTCAGCCATTTTCAGCCTTGCTGGTCAGGCTGGGGGATGATCAGCTTAAACTAGCGTGACCAGCCTAGCCAGACAGGCAGATTAGCCAAAACCAGCTATGTCCAACTTAAACCAGACTGGTCAATGAAATCAGCCTGAAAATGGCCAAAACCCCTCTAAAACCAGGATGATCAACCAGCAACAGAATTCCCTGCTGAAAAAAACAGCTTAAACCATTAATGCAACCCAATTAGCATACTTATACTGTAGACTTTTGTGAAGGAAAAATATATACTTTTGAGTGTGTAACAGATGAGTATGCAAGCTTTGGGACATACTACTTCCGCGTTAACAGATCGTTGTGTTGCTTGGTTAAGAGCCGTCAATCATCCACATTTCTGTCGTATTTAATTCCCTACCTTATTGGAGAGGCAGCAGCAGGATAATCTCCCATTCAAGAGTCTTTCATGCAAAGAAATCTCCTCAGGTGTTTGGATAATTCTGCATTCAGACGTTGATGTCCAAACACGTCATTATATAAGTTCAATATTGTTGTTGTAGATGAAATATAACACAAACAACGCCATTTAAATATTCTGCAGTCGGCTAGATATTAACTAATAGTCATACAAACATCTTTACCGAAGCCTCTCTACTTGTCGGTTGGTCTCGCGTGTCCATCACGTTTGTAGTTTGTTTACACTTTTCATCCGGTTTTGTAGTTCTAATCGAATTCACGTCCAACGCGCAATGTACTGTGGGCAATATCAGCAGTTAGAGTATGGACGCTTCTACAGACAACATTTTGACCTGAAATAGTAAACCATTCTGGAATCTTTGGCATACTCTTTTCAACATACTACGATTTGGGACATTCTAATTCTATTTTCACATACGATTTAGGATGGAAAGTAAGCGAATTGGGGCTCAGCACATCTTAGTTTGGTTATCTGTTTTTTCAGCAGGGAATTCTGTTGATTAGTTGCCCTGTCAACCATCGTCTCATCCTACAAATTTATTTTATATTTAATTTCCCACCAAAAATGTTATTTCATGCAGAGAAATCTCCTCATGCGTTGTATCGTGACTTTATAAACATTCGGAATGTTGAAGATTACAGATTAAATATAACACACAGATAACTATAAGTAAGAAATTAATATTTTCATCATGTTAGATGTTAATCATTTATTTACCTAAAGCTGCGTTCTAGACCTTCTGGGAAGTTCCCACTTTTTGTCAGCACAAGATGGCGTCATACCTACTTTTGATAAATTACAATAAAATCCAGCAGGGTTTGTAAACTCTCAGGGTTTAAGAATTCAAATCAATTTCATTTTCTCACTGACAACCACAAGAGTTGACTTAAAAAATGCATCCATGTATTCACTGAATCCTTACCGATACATAAGTTTTATAATAATATACAATCCCAAATCTGAAAAAATTTGGGCCAGTATGGAAAACACAAGTTAAAGGAAAGGGATTTTTAAAATTTGCTTTGACTTGCATTTCATGGCAGACAATACAACAAACATTTATTTAATGATTTATTCATTCATTTATTTTTAATAAACACATATTCCAGTTTTGGAATAGAAAAAGGATTTGGAATAGTAGAAAAAAGATTTTTTTTTTTAGAAAAAGAATTGGAATAGTAAAGCATTTACCACTTTGTAAAATGTAACACTTAAAAGAAGATTGGAGACTGTGTTTCAGGTGTAATTTTGTCCTATTCTTCCTGTAAACAAGTCTTAAGGTGGGCAACAGTACAGGGTCTTTGTTGTCACATTTTGGACTTCAAAATGTGCCACATTCTCTATTGGAGACAGGTCAGGACTGCAGGCAGGCCAGTCAAGTACCTGTAATGACGTTGACCAGACAAAACATGAAATATTTTGTGTTCACATTGTCTGCAATGAAATACAAGTCAAAGTAAATTTGTAAAATTTGTAAAAACTTTTTCTTTGCATTTTCCATACTCCCAACTCTTCCATTCCCAACTTTTTCTGATTTGGGTTGTATATTTAACACTCTATTATAGATTAGGGATTCTGCCATGGTTCTCACTGACACTCCCCCAGCTCGGAAACTCTGGGATTGAAAAAAATGTTGAGTTTCTCACTCGTAATAACAACTTTGAGGTGGCTTTCAGGTGCATTCAACTCGTAAATACAATTTATCCAACATGACTTGAAACCATCATAAGCTTCGTGAAGCGGTTGGTCTCGCAAAATCCACCATGTTTGTAGTTTCTTTTAATTCTTTTTGTAATCATTGTATGTAGTTCTGATTAAATTTGTATATTGTACAAAGTACTTAGATCTGCACTTTGAATTTATAACAAAAATAGCAGACCGTGTGGGTAACTTCGAAATTCCAATTTAAACAATTCAACTTGGGCCACAATTACTATTTAATGTAGATGGTGTGAAAATAGGGATGCAGCACAACTGTTTTCTTTATATAACCTGCTTTACGTTTCTCTTTTAAAGGCACATTGGTGGGCAATACTTTTGGGAATTCTCACCATTTCCGCCATTATGGGCGGCACTATCTTTTTTCTTGGACAGCCACTTGAAAGTGATGAAGACGTGTAACCAACTATACACTCGGGGCACTCCCAGCATGCAGGAAAACATTTCTTTTGAGGGAACTTCTGAGTGTTCAAAACATCTGACTGATCATTGGAGGCTGTCCAGATGCACAGCTGAGAGTCGACTGCATCTGTCCAAACACGATTTGAGTTTACTTCGACCTCCTCCACCCAAGTGTCTCGCCATTGGCCATTTTAATGTTATTTTAACTCCACTGCTGATTTGAGGATTGAACACCATCCAGGTTTTTTGCAGCTATTAATCACTGTGCTCTCTGTGACTTTGTACACAATGTTTCTTTCTTCGAGTTTATTTCAAAACACCTCACACAGGTGTTACACACAGATTTTGAGAAAGCCGAATCATCTCAGCTTAGTTAATAACAACATATGGTTGTAGTTTTCATGGAAAGTTTTTAGGAATGCTACAATAGGAATACAGTGTATGCCAACCTATGAATCTCTGCATATTTGGTTCTACCGGAAACGATATCAGCAAGGCCACAATGTTGAGTTTTGCAATTGTTTGGCTGTGATATCCAGACACCAGTTTGTTTGAGGTGCTTGATTTGCTTTCATGATTTTATCTCTCTATTTGTCCTTGGAGGGGTTACCATGATAAGCACCAAGAACTATATGACATTTACCCTTGAAAGGTAAAAAAGGCCAACATTTTAATAGGACAGTGGTTTCTAACTTTGGGTTGTGACTGCTAAAAGATTAATGAGGGGACTCCACACTCACTCTACACTGAAAAAAATGCAAGGTCCCACACAATTCATTCATGTTGTTCTATTACAAATCCTTTATGTTAGCTTAACAAACTCAAGTAGATTGAAGATAAAACTATTAACTTCTCCCAAAAAAACTAAACAATTGTGTTGTGTCCGTTAATTTTTCATAAGTAGTTTGAACAAGCAGCAAAAATATTTTTTCGAGTGTAGTTTAAAGGTTACAAAGCTTAAATAACAGTTTGATAAACCAAATAGGTCACCCAAAAGTGAACATTTCCTCTCCATTTACTACTCATGAGTGATTCTAAACTTTTATAAGTTCCTTTGTTTTGATATTCTGGAGAAAGTTGAAATCCAGCAGACATTGACATCAATAGTAGGAACTTAAAATACTGTGAAAGTCAATGGCTGTTGTTTTCCAACATTCTCCTGTATATCTTCCATTTTTTGTTTGACAGAAGAAAGAAACTCAAACTGGTTTTGTTGCAAGTGGACGGAGAGTAAATGATAACATAATTTTCTGTGTGAACTGTCCCTTTAAGAATTTTGAATGTTCAAATAGAGGGAATCACTGAATTAGGACATTATGATAATGATGTATTAGCAAGTTCAAAAGATTTAAATTAGCAAAGTAATAGCAATACTTTCGATGTGAGTGATATGTGCGCAGAGGAACTTTTAAATCTAAAGACAAAAAATGTATTAAAGAGGCAAACATCTAGCTCAAATATAGAAGTCATTTTATTTTTTCATAGATAATTTCATTGATGTACATGACATTATTTTTCATTTTAAAAATGTATAAAATAATTTTACAGTTTGTAAGATGCTGTAGACCAGTGTTTTCCAACCCTGTTCCTGAAGGCACACCAATTTTACACATTTTCAACCTCTCCCTAATCAAACACACCTGAATGAGCTCATCAGAACATTACACGAGACTCCACACCCTGAAGTTAATGGTTCCGATAAGGGAGACATCCAAAATATGTACTGTTGGTGTGCCTCCAGGAACAGGGTTGGGGAATACTGTTGTAGAAGTTTAAATTTCACTCACAATATATATCATGCCATATTTTCCCTGCTTTTGCAAGTCAGTTATCTCTTTAAAGTGCAAAAAATAAATATACACTTGTACGATAATAAAACACACAGTAGATGTTTTTACACTTTCATGACTCTTTCAATGAACAACTTAGTCCAATTATGATTTCTTCAGACTTTAAAGGTGTTTTTCGGATGTAATTGGTATTTTTGCTTTATAGAACATTCCATAAATGCAGTATATATGTGATTTCACGTTGACAATATGTTAAATAACAGTAAGCATGACCAAAAATATAACTTAAAATAGTACCAAACAATGACTTTTGGACAATTGTACTAGCCAAAACCTTAAGCATGACATCAAATGTTAAACAGAAACAACTAATGAATGTGGTGAAATACAACAAATCCAACATCATTTAATAAACATCACATTTCGAGGCTTTTTAAGCCCACCATACAATCATACAAAAGTCTACAATCCATTTGCATGAATCACATTCATAGCAAAAAAAAAAAAGTCAATACAGTACAGTCAGTGCATTTGCGATCATAATAAATAAGTTGTATAAATACATTGGTGGTTTGAGAATGTCTCTTGTAAATAATTTTAATGGCTCTTCAATTTGGACCTGTGTTGGAACAAATTAAATTAGTTATTAGAATTCTTAATAATACACATCAATATATTATAATATGCTAGATTATTGTCACCTTCTAGATGAAGACCTCCACGATTCCTTGCATTTCACAAATACAACATCCTGAGCTAAACTTGGTGTTTGAGGGTCTTTCAAACACAACAACATCCTAAAAAAAGAAGAATGTATGCTGTTAGGGACCTAAAAGTCTCTATATGTTATTTATTGTAAAGAAAACTAAATTTTCAACCAAAACCTTTTACAAAAAAATACTTGAAATGTGGATATGTTCAAGATTATTTAGTCTGGTTGTGGAACGTTTGTGGGTCATAATTAGGACCAGACGGAATCTGTGGACATTTTTTGTTATTTCTGCGCAGAATTTTGCTAAACATCTGCAGATTTATGCGAAATGATTTTGGGAGTATCATAACTAAAACTTTAATATATGAAATTAAAAAAAATACATTTTTAACTTTTATTAAATGTTTACAAAAAGAATGCAATTAGATCCACTTTATTTGGTAAACAAAGCAAGCCTCGTGTATAAAATATCTACTAAAAGACAGAAAATAGTACTTTACAAATTGTATTGTAAATAAATGTTTTAATCATGATTTTCATATTGGTCAATATTATTACTGAAATTAATTAAACTGAATAACTATACAGTTACACACACTTACACAAGTAAATAAACAATCAATGATGGGCTAAAAATCTACGCAATTGTGTGTGCAGATTCCTTATGGGCCTGGTCATAATTAATGTGATGAACTTCACCTGGTGTTACTCTTCTGGGTCACCTGTGTGAAATTGAGAAGAACTGTTCTCCTTAAGGTAAATTTATTCAAGTTATTGAGTAAAAAATGGTGCAGAAATGTGATTAATATTACTTTTCTAACATTAGCATAACACCCTTTTCAATGAAAAACAGAAAAACTTTGTTTTGGAGGTTTATTTACAAGATGGTGTCCTTTTGGAGTGTTTCAGGGGTGTTTTTTTCTTAATTAGGTGAGTTTTTAAATACAATACCATTGTCCTCTCATTGGCAATGTTTACATGAATACAAATAAAATAATGTGTTTGCAATCGAATTGACTGCTCAATCAGATTCAGATATGTAAATATTGTAAACACATGAGTTTGATCTGATTGAGCTTGATCTAGATTAAATTTCGATACGGTTAGGAGTGGTTTATTCCATTTGTAGTCTAATCCAACAGCAAATAATGAGAAAGTAAGTGGTTGAATCCCACTACTTTCTCAAGTCTATTCAGAAATTTCTGGAGCATATGCGCAGTGCAGAGCTGACATGAATTAGCATGCGCTTATTTTATTAAATGCACAAAACCACTGGCTGTATATTTTCATTTAGCTGCTTAATGAAGCACATTACTTTAGAAATACTCTGTAAACTACATCCAAGTTTAACCATATAAATAATATAATTCAAATGAACTAGAGTAGAACTGAAATATTAGACAATAGAATTAAGAATTGTTACAGAATCACGTTACAATGCTTAGAGTATATAAACAAATCTGCGATCGGATTTAATTCATTCTGACGATAATGAACGCATGTAAACATAGCCAACTATACAAATGCATTTTTTGTAAAAATGATAGGAACATACTTTTTTTGTGTCTCCCCGGCTCTGATTCTGATTTTTTGGACCCGTAAACCAGAATCTGCAGGATCCCCAGACCACCACGACGAGATCAGATTGAGTAAGGAGGAAGAGGAGTCCTCCATTTTAAACCTCAGCATCAGCAGATCTCCGATGTCCTTCTCCGTTACAACGAGAAATGAGTGAGTCTTATTGCTGGTGATCTTCTCTTGTCTGTTTGAAGATAGTTAACATTTAACTGGTGTAAATACATCAAATTTTGATAATGCATTATATTTGATGTGAAATTCAAGTAGAAAGACTGAAATGCTGTAGTATTATCGGTGTGTAGTGGTCTTTAGAAAGCTTAAGTATAGAGTGTTTTCATTTACATCACAATTTGGTCAGTTATCCGTATATGTGGCGATGTTGGATGTAAACAACAGCATGGATTGCATGCTAATCTACTACTGAATACATTGTTCTGCTTATTTATGCTGCCTAAACCACTGAAAAATGTGTATTAGCTGCTAAATCGTATAGAGAAGGACTTAGTATTCCAGAAAATGTAATATTTTTGACTAACTGATTATAATAAGCTGTATTCTGCTAGCTTTGTTAGTGCTTCTGTCAGTCTTGGGTACTTTAAATGTTTTTTTCTGGTCCGACTGATTAGTACAGGCCCAATAATTGGTTGTTTTCAGCAGCAGTACTTAGCAAAATATGCAAGTTTCATTCGCTTCAGTGGTGTTGTTTACATTCTGCTCTCCAACATGGCCGACTGATGACGCATCATGAAGAAAACACTCTTGTTACTCACATGCTCAACTTCAGATCTTCTGCTTCACCGCCGGTACCATAAAGTGAGATTGTCAGCGCCGGATCCGTCTCTAAATGATTCATTTGCCCAAGAAAGTTGATTTTCAGCTGATAGTGAAAAACTGTAAAAAACAAAATATAAAATGAAATAAGAACAAATGTTTTAGCATCTGACAACTAGTGTCAGGGTCAGTCTGAGATGAAGTGCCCATCAACACTGCAACAGGTTGAAGTAGATCTGCAAAGTTTTTATAGTTTCATCCTTTCATCCACAGACTTTTAAAATAACGGGTTACAAATGTTAGTGTATCCTGTGGCTCTGTCTGTGCTTGTTTACAGCAACACATATAGGTGTGGCATACGTATTACACGGTTCTAACCACTTTTCCAGTTTCCATCTGGACGCAGAGATTTCTTGTAATAATACTCTTATTGATGTACATTTTTTTTAATGTGCAAAAGAAGAAAGAAAATAATCTTTAATAATCTACCACAGTTTGCGTTCATTAAACAGTAAGAATGATTAATAAATCCATATGAAACAGTCCGCAAAGGTCACTTCTCCTCTTCAGTTTCGGGCTCATGCACGCTTTGCACTCACACTCCAAGCATACCGCGCCAAAGCCCAGCCCGATTCAGAGCACTCACACTTCTCAAACGATCCGGGAAACAGGCCTGGGCACGGTTCGGATAGCATAGTGTGAATACGCCCTACACCTGCTTTCTATCTGTTTGCCAAATTTAGTTTCTTTTACCATACAGTTGTATAGACATTAACAGTAATAATAGGTAAATTAATATAAATTTAAATATTAGCAAAATGGGGCGCCACAGTGGCGTAGTGAGTAGCACGTTCGCCTCACAGCAAGAAGGTCGCTGGTTCGAGCCTCTGCTGGGTCAGTTGGCGTTTCTGTGTGGAGTTTGCATGTTCACCCCGTGGTTGCGTGGGTTTCCTCCGGGTGCTCCGGTTTCCCCCACAAGTCCAAAGACATGTGGTACAGGTGAATTGGGTAGGCTAAATTGTCCATAGTGTATGAGTGTGAATGTGTGTGTATGGATGTTTCCCAGAGATGGGTTGCAGCTGGAGGGGCATCCGCTGTGTAAAACAAATGCTGGATAAGTTGGCGGTTCATTCCGCTGTGGCGACCCCAGATCAATAAAGGGACTAAGCCGAAAAGAAAATGAATAAATGAATGAATGAATTAGCAAAATATAAAGTAGTACATCAGCAGTGTTGACTGTAATTAGTTACAAAGTAGTTAGTTGCTGTAATTAAATGACTTATTTGCTGAAGAGTAAAGTAAGGAATCACGCTTTGTTTTTTGGTAATTTTAATTACAGTTAAGTATATTATTCTTGCCTTAAATAATGCAAATAAATGAAACCTCTCTGTATAAATCAATTCAGAAAAGCAGATTGTGTCTTTTTTATACAAATATTATTTTCTGAATTATTGGATTTTTCATCTAAAGAAGGTTACGTTTGTCTTGACAATCGAACATGCTTAAGAAACAATCAATTGACTAAGAAATAAATGACAATATTATGTTATGTATCAAATATGGTGTCATAACTTTGAAACGTTTTGTGTTTTTATACATGTTTAATTTTTCTAAAACGAACCGTGTAGTATCGAGGATTAATTAAATTATTTTCAGACAAAGGAATTAGAAAAGTAATTAAAATACAACTATAATGATGTTTTTAGTTATTAATGACTTTTTTGAAGTAATTTACCTAACACTGTACGTCAGTGATGCAAAGAAAACGGACACTGACCTCTGAACGGCATGGAGCCTCGTGTCTTGGTGAACATCTTGACACTTCTAGCCCTGCGGACTTTGCTAACGTCATAGCCCACATTGTTGCAGCGATTCTTGCGACACTGTAGGCAGACGCCGCGGTCGAACATGTCATTACTGCCACAGCTGTAGGCCCTGCTGGCAGCTTCTTCGTTCAGCAGAGAGTCGATGAACAGGTGGATGGACCTCTCGTGCTCGCATTTGATAGCGTTATTCATGGCTGAGGGTATAAATAAAGTATTGTTTATTTAAGTTTGACCATATATGTCATCAAATGTTAGTGTCTTGATTCTTGAAAGAGATGAATGGGGTCGTTGTGGAAAGATTGTAACAGGTTTTGTTGCAACCATGCCAAAATGGATTAGAAAGCAGGATTATGAAAAATGTAGTTATGAAATGCTGTCACAACCTACTTCTGATTTAAAACTGATCCTGTTCTGAAATTCTCACTTGAGGAATGTTACAGATAGCTCGTAAATGAGTGCCACAGTTCAAAATATATTTATATGTTTAAGGTTATTAGGGAAAAAATCACAGCCTTTTAATAATACATTTTTTCTAAGTGTTAATACATTTATTCTTTTTAATTAATTTATTTTTTATAAAAATGCAAACATATTACATATAATAGATTTTTAAATTGACTTTTTAAACAACGTAGAAATTATTTTAATCATTATTAATAAAAAAATAATTCCATATATGTATGTATGTATGTATGCATGCATGTATGTATGTATGTATATATATATATATATATATATATATTTTTTTTATTATTGTTGTTGTTATTATTATTATACTTTTTTTTAAATATGTGAGTGGTTACCATGGATTACTATCAATATCTGAAATTCTATTATTTTAGTATAACGTTAAACATTTATGATTATTTGGCAACATTATTATTCTTATTCTTATTATTCTTATTATTATTATTATTATTATTATTATTATTATTATAATACTCATTTTTTCATACCAAAAATGTGAGTGTGCCTTAAATTATAATATAATTGCAAATGCATACAGTATATTTACCAAATATTCCATAACTAGCTATTTTCTCCAGCGCTCCTCTCAAGTTGCAGCCAGGCTGGAAGCTTCCTCCATTGGGGTAGATATCCACATGACCCACCGGCTGCTCAATTCCAATACTGAGACCCAAAGAACCTCTGGTGAATGTGTGCAGGACGTCCACAAAATGGGCATCATCTGGGGACAGTCGTCCATGAGCATGAACCCCTTCAAAATCCGGCCCAGCAGGGTCTAGACCTGAAAAAAATATAAAAATCCTTGACCCATGTGTTTTAGCTCAAAATAGCCCCAGATAAGTTTGAGCCCCACAGATACTTAACTATCGCTTATCAAATTTGCCCGTTTGGGTGTTAACAAAACATGCAGTTTTTGCGTGTCACTTTAAATGCAAATGAGCTGATGCTTTCTAGAAATGGGCCCCATTAGTCTATGTAGTCTTTTAGTCTGTGTATAATTCACACAGTTTTCTCAGTGGCGCGGATGTCGTGAGTCTATGGAGACCCTTTTGTTTGTTGGTAGATCCAACAATAACATTTGCAATGATTTTTCTGGCACGGCCATTGTAAACCTATATTTGCTCCAGCAAATAAACATTAATGGAAATTTTGCAGTGGCTCCATATTCTCTGGGTTGATAGATGCAACAGTAACCTGGGAAAATTTAGATTTTCATCATTATGTCCCTTTTATGACCTGTTGTTGTATGAAAGAAAGCAAACAAACCTGTGATTCTTCCAATTTTGTTTGTTGCATGACTTCCCGCAAAACCCGCAACATGTGCTCCGAGACTGTAGCCAATGAGGTGCAAGTTCTCCAGAGGAACGTTGGCTGTTTCCTTACGAGTAGCACATTAGCACAAATTAAAATCTACAATTATGTTTGTTATGAAGATTTGATTTGCTGACACCAACCTCTATCCAGTCTATGAAGAGTCCGATCTCTCGTCCCACCATCTTTGTGTTTTGTGCTGCCACCACGTAATGATTCTGCGCCGTGTCCAACCAATCCACGACGATAACGTTGGCATCTTTTTCACGATTAAACAGCGCTGCAACCAGTTTCTCAACCCAGCTCTCAAACAGTCCACTCACCTGAAGAGAAGGTGTTAAATTAGTATGAACATAAATGGGGTGAATTGGAGAAGAGTCAGTTGAGCTTATTGATTTTACCGTCCAGCCGTGGATGACCAAAAAGGTTTTTGACGTGTGGTTGAAGTTGCAGCTGCTGAGAGTTTTTGCTTTGCCACGTACAATATAGCAGACATCGTCGTCTGGTTGGGATGGGTTTCTCAGAGAGAACTTGACGTTGAGTTTTTTGACATCTGACAGATCCCTTAGATCTTCCAGGAAATGATCTGTGGGAGGGTAACAGTCATTGAATATTTATATCATTGAAATATTATATATTTATATGTATATAAGTCAGTGGTGTAAAGTCACTAATTGTAAATGCTCAAATTACTGTAACTGCGTAGTTTTTCTCAGTAATTGTAATTTCCAAAGTAGTTTTAAAAATGTGGACTTTTACTTTCCCTTGGGTACTTTTACTCCTCTACTTTCCTTCAACCTGCAGTCGCTACTTTTTTTCCTGTCAATGGGGATTAGAAAAATCAGTCCCGAGATTCCTGTCCAATCAAATCACTCATAGACGGTAAAACACATGATAATGAACTACCTCAAGACATGGGTGCTTCATAATTGCAGCAAACTGTTTGGAAGCATTAAAAATTGTCCAAGAAGATGTCCAAAATGTTAACACACATTGGCCCGGAGACTGTTTACTGTGTGATGACCAAAATGGCCTTAAATTCCCAGCAGGCACAGGGCATCAACATGACGTCAGATTAACGATGTACTCAAATGTCATGGGGATGTTCCATGTTGCTTGAAAATGAAAAACGGGTTGACGTCACAACTCAATGTCAATGTCCACGTCAGAACGTCAGTGTCCAACATCCAACCTAAAATCAACCAAATATCAATGTCTAATCATGTTACAGCTTTATGTTCTGTGGACGTTACCACTAAGAAGTCTATCAGACGTTGAATTTTAGTTGCCATACCTGACGAATAAATGTCAGTATTTGACGCGAATATGACGTTGGTTTAAGATGTTGGCTCGACGTTGGATTTTGGTCACTTTCCAGCGCAACCTAAAATCAACCAAATATCAACGTTGTTTGACGTCATTATTGGACATCAAAATCACATTGTCCTTAAACGCTGGCTAGACACTGAATTTTGGTCACCTGACATCAAAACCTATATCTAACCTGATATTAACATTGTATGATGTTGCGTGCCTGCTGGGCAATAACTAGATGCACTGCAAAATGAAACGTTTACACACATCCATAAATTACATGTAAATGCATCAGTCGTTCAAAGTGTAATACTCACTACTCCCTACCCCTGAGTACTTTTGAAATGTCTACTTTTTACTCATACTTTGAGTAATATTTACAACAGATACTCGCACTACATTTTTAGGCAAGTAATTATACTTTTTACTTGAGTATGTTTTTTTCAGTACTCTTTCCACCACTGTATAAAGTCAAAATAAAAATATAATTGTAAAACGCATTTGATCATTTTAGATGTCATATAAATATATTATAACTCTAACAACATAATTTTGTAACTATAATAATATCCCTTCATTGAAGCAATATTTAAACATTTTAATATGTTTCGATCTACAACCATTAATGTTATCAACACAAAAACGACAACTAAAACCTTAGTCAAATTAAAAATATATAAACCTAAATACATTACTATTATTAATAATATACTATTTTAATTTGATATTCATAATGTCATACACAAACTTTTTTCAAATAATAATTAAAATATTTAGAATATAAAATGACACATAAATCGTCATAGCTACATGGCATGCTTTATATATATATATATATATATATATATATATATATATAT
>CAIGQQ010037719.1:8682728-8705646 GCA_903798035.1 Danio albolineatus | reverse complement strand
TCTATCTATCTATCTATCTATCTATCTATCTATCTATCTATCTATCTTCTGATCATTTGTTTATTTTCATTGTTTGCTTTCTGTGTTTCTAGCTGTTGATTTAAAATGTTGGCTATCTTTATATCGTTTTATCATTCAACATATTTATTGATTGGTAATTAGATTTTTTTTTTAATTTGGTGAAACAAATTAATTACATTTATTTATCTTTTTTCTATTGTCTTGCTCTCTTTTGTTTGTTGATCTGTCTTTCGATTTATTTTTTCTTTTATCGTACGTCAGAAAATTTAGCATTTCAATTGCCGGAGTAAATTACATTTTATATTATATCAAAGCAAAAGTTTGTTCATTCATTTTCTTTTCGGCTTAGTCTCTTATGTTAATCTGCAGTTGCCACAGCGGAATGAACTGCCAACTTATCCAGCATATGTTTTACACAGCAGATGCTTTTCCAGCTGCAACCCAGTACTGGAAAACACCCATACACTCTCATTCACACTCATCAACTACGGCCAATTTAGCCTACCCAATTCACCTATAGTGCATGTATTTGGACTGTGGGGGAAACCGGAGTACCCGGAGGAAACCCACGCTAACACGGGGAGAGCAAACTCCACACAGAAATGTCAGCTGACCTAGCCAAGACTCGAACCAGCTACCTTCTTGCTGTGAGGCGACAGCACTACCCACCGTGCCCCTGCGCCACCCCCAATTTATTTTTTTTATTATTTATAACTTACTGATTGCTATAGTGTACCTACAATCAGGGCCCAGAGACTGTATAGACCCGTAGACTGTATATAATCTTAAACTAAATAACCACGTAATTGGGTCAGATGGGAAAACAGACAATTTTACCCTTTTTTTTCGCCAACAACCTGTTATATCACGAATGTTGACTTAAAAGGTTATGTCAATAGTCATGGAAAACATTAATGAACAGCATAGAGACTGAATGAAGAACAATAAAATGATATATAGCACTCAATTTTCTCTTGTCATTCAAGACTTATAACTCATTATGTGGCTGTACTCAGTGCACAAGTCACACCATAACACTCAGACTCTGCCAAAACTCTCAATTACAGCTGAGTCATTTGTTATAGCGTAAGCCACCAATGATGTTGCTATCAGCCAAAAAGTTCTTCGAGAAATAAAACATAAAGTAATGACCTGTCACATGCTCTTTAGCAGATGGAAAAGCAGATGGAAGCACTTCTAGAAATCGTTGCCCACCGTACAAGAACTCAGAGGAGGTCAAATATGACTTCTCCGAAGAATTTGAGAGCCAAAATCAGATTCAGATCCCCATATCTAATGTTTTTTTTCCCTATAACTGAAAAATTGGCAGAAGTAGAGTGTATATAAAAAAATAGACCTTGCAATTTCACAACATTCTCCTTGCAGATCATTCTGACTAATGAAACTATGGGAATGCTGTATTTTCATTCCAAGAACCTGCTCTTCCATGAAAAGGGGAGGAGATCTTGAAAAAACAAGCTTCTTGTGTTTTGATTCGAGGTTCCTGCACGTGCGTTGCTCTCTCATTAAACAATAGAGGGAGTCAATCGCCCCTTTTATTTTATTTGCTCACATGTTATTGTTATTTGAATGGCGGATGCTCCATTCACGTACTACGAAGCCAACATAAACAAAACAAAGACAGGTGATTGTCTTGGTAGCTATGTTTTTTTGATAATGTCTGTGTGTGTGTGTGGATGCGTATACATATACGCACACAAAAATGAGACTATATAAGTAATGCTTTCCCAAGATTTGTGGATGTTGAGAAATTTGCTGCTAATTTAAAAGTCGTTTTAGTTCTCAGGGATTTTATTATTAGATTCAGTTTCACTATTAAAGCAGTTCTGCAATTTTCTTTCTGTGTTCTTATAGTAACAGATTTAAAACACAGATTTATGACAGACATGACATTTAGACATAAAATATGTATGTACGGTGGTGTATTGATTTAAATTAAAAGCCTAAAGCGCTCAAATACTGCAACATAACGTTTATTAAAATGACATCATACAGTGCACGGCTTATAAATTCATACGATCACAACAGGTGACCAAATACTGTTCAGCTCACTTTCTTCCTGCAACTTCATTCAGTCAATGTTTGCAAAATGTTTATAAAAATAGAAAGGCTACATAACTCGAAAGAGAGGCAAGAGCACCACAGAATCATTGTTTACATATACTATGTGCTTAATATACAAATATGTACATTCAATAAATAGGAAGAAGGAACAGTTTTGGTGTATTTCTGGCTATTATGTAGAGCAGTCAACACTTTTCAGGCTTGAAAAAAAAACTATTTTTTTTTTCTTGGATCAAATCAAGTCTTGGCTGGCCCAAGTGTGAACGAAAGTAGTTTCTTGCCTCATTGCATTCAGGAAATCCAGATGAAAGAACTTCTGAGGTGCTTTAAAAGTGTGTGACTGGAAACAGAACTGTTTGTTGATTTTGCTTGATTTACCGAAGCATACTAAATCAAAGCGAGGCAAAGCCTTTAAAGTGACCTGTGCCAGACACAATAACCCAAGAAAAGAAAGAAAGGTAGACATCTGAAAAGCTGTTTGTAAGTGTATATATAATGACAAATTACAAATATTTACAATAATCATTTCATCTTGAATCAGTAGAGAGAGGATTTGGTCCCATTTTGTTTTGTTGAAGCATTTCATTCAGACTGACTTATGGCTGCAATCTGAAAGTTTTGCTTTCGGAACTGAGGCAAAGAGGATTAGCATAGCTAGAAAACCGCTTTGGTACAACTTAATTCACAGTACAACCAAACAAAGGCATAAATAACCTAGTTGTTCAGTCTTTAAGTGGAATAATACTGATAAACAATCCATATAAGTTTGAGTGGCTTTTTCTTTTCTCAAAAATGAAAGTCTCTTTGGTGGACTACTAGCAAACCCTGTTAGCTAAGTGCAAGTCACTTTTAGATAGATTGGAACAGATTACTTGCATAAATATATTGCATGTAGACATAGTTATCATTATATGCATTAAACCATTTCAGAAAAGATTGTCTAGCCAGACCTGTGATGTTTGCAAAAACAATTTTGTTTTAAAACTGCACAGCAGTAACATTTTCAAGATGCGGTTTCTTGCAGAATGTGCTCCTGGACTTGGGTTGGGTGAAAATTGTTAGTCCGAGTATATGCGGGAAAGGTCCGATTCTACCATTCCAGTTTTCCCTGGCAGATTCTGTGCCAGATCCCAGCGGAGGTGGATTTTGACGTGTGTCTTTACTCAGTGTTCTGTTTGAATGAACTGCCGTGCATCTTCATCTTGTGCAATCTGTCAGTGTAAAGTGCAGAGGGTTTAGTCAAACAAAACTCACCACAACAAATAAAACAGGAACATATAAACTGAACAGGGAAGGTCACTTTTATGGATCAGTGTCGGTAGATTTGATGGAAATTTACCTCTGGTTTTTGCGGCTCGACTGGGCTTCTTTGTCTTTCACGAAGACGGCTGCCTCACCTCCACGGGAAAGGTAGGAAAATTCACTTTCCTTTGCACTAAAGATGATTCTACATAAAAAAGACATCATTTTGAAAATTTGCTACATTTTTAAATGTGCATTTAAAAATATATACATGATTTGCTAAATATTATATATAGAAGTAATTTGTTTATCTCTCTGCTTACTTTGATTGTGTCTCTCCAGACTTGATGCGCAGTTTGCGAATGTGGAAGGTATCGGAGTTCCACCATGGCCAGCTGATGAGCGTATCTTTCTCCCAGAGAAGTTTAACCATCAGCAGCTCTCCGATGTCTGCATCCGTGGTCAACAGGAAAGACACGGTGCTGTTTGTGTTCAAAGTAGGCCTGTGTAATGAAAAAGAATCTGTGTCAAAACTGTACAGCTATCTCGGCACAGGACAGAGTCCAATCTGATGTAAAATGTAGTATAAAAAACTTGCATGACCTAGATTTTTTTGTTAACTAAGGTCATAAAATCTCTGAAACCTCCTGGAATTTTTTTGGTAAACCCTTTTTTGGGTTTTGGTAGTTAGTTTCTGAAATATGTCCTGACATATCTATCTGAAAATGATATTAACTTACATAATGTAGGGAATATTCTCCTTCTCGCCGTGCATTCCATACAATGAGATCTTCATGGGCTGGTCTGTGTAGCTTAATTGTGTCTTTCCAAAGAAGTGGATCTTCACTTGATAATGGAAAACTGTTGAAAGACGGCTATGTTAAAAAGTTTTAAAACCAAAGACATTGAGAAATGTTATTCGTTTGATTAATCTTACCTTTATATGGCATCATCTCTCTGGTTTTCATGTACATCTTGCTGCTCCTGCGTGTGCGAATTTTGTTGACTGCGTATCCCACCTTGTTGCAGCGGTTCTTGCGGCAGCTGAGGCACATGCCCTTGTTAAAGCTGTCTTTGGAGCTGCAGTGGAAAGCCATGCTCTGATGGTCCTGGTTCACCAGAGAGTCAATGAAGAGGTGAATGGAGCGCTCGTGAGAGCACTTCACAATCTGATCCATGTCTGCAGAGAAAAAAAAGAGGTTGCAGCTTATATTTGTGATATTCATATCAACAAAACCTCTGAGGATGACAATTGTATCTTACTTCTCAATCCAGTAGTGGCCACCATTAACATCGTGTTCTGGAGGTCGCAGCCAGGTTGGAAGGTCCCACCATTGGGGTAGATGTCTATGTGTCCCACCGGCCTCTGAATCCCAATGCTACGATCTGGAGAACCACGCGTGTTGGTGTGAAGAACATCAACGAAATTGGCATCGTCTGGAGAAAGAGTGCTTAGGGAATCTGCATACTCAAAGGTCGGGCCAGCAGGATCCATGCCTGAGGATTGAAGAAGTGAGCCACATTTATTGGGTTGATCTTCACATTTTTAGCGGTTTGAATGGTAAAATAGAAATTTGATACCCTAGAGGCCCTGACGTACAAACAAACTGCTGTGATGCAATATCAACCAACGTTAGAACAAAATTAGGTTCATTTCAGGAGTTCAAAACAGCCTGCCATAGTGAACTTTGGAAAAAACACCCTGTGATCTACCAGCGGTCAATTGGAATTACATAATAGGGACAAGTAGCCTCCATTGACATTAGCCGGGTTTCCACCTTAGCATGAAGCAAATGTTTTCCAAGTAGTTTTTTTTTCTAAAGCTTTCATCAATTTGTTAGAGCAACTGACTAAAGTATCGGTACCAACAGTAAACAAGGCAACCATAATCGAAACAGCTTATTCATTATGTAGGTGTAATGTTCGCTACATCAGAGTTTATTCAGCAAATGAGTTTCCGTCTCCTTTTATTTGCACTTTATTTATATATTTAAGTCCTAAACCACCTCAAGCAAGTGTAAATTTGCCATTTCCATCTCTTGTTTCTCATGCGAATCTTCAAAATGTGCAATAACACGAGGTGATGGAAACCCAGCTATTGAAATCATCCCTAGTTCATTGCTTCTTGTTAGTCCATCAAGATCAAAGGCAGAGAAATGTAATTCTAATGTAAACAGATGTTACAAGTTGCAATCTTGCAATCACCAGCCTCCCACTCCAGTTTATAACCCATTTACAGTGGTATAATCTTTACTCCCTGGACTTTAAGAAATGCACTACAGAGTGAGCAAAGAGGGTACTTTTCTTATTAGTGTGTCGATCTCCCGTGTCAGAAAGACAAAATCCAGCATGGAGTAAAATAATAGGGGCTACTTGGGGGAGAACTTTGCCATAAGTATGTCAAGGCTTTAAGAAATCTAAATCAAGTTACCTGTGATTCTGTTGACTTTGTGTTTGGTGAGAAGGCCAGCGATTCCTGCAACATGAGCGCCAAGACTGTAACCCAACAGATGCAGCTTCTCCCAAGGATAATCAATTTCAGCCTGGATGAGGAAACAAGACATGCAGGATAAAGTTTAAGGCATGAAACAAGCTCTATGTCTTCCTCAAATTCACTCCAGTGATTGCCACCTTGCAAATCTCTGATTGCTTGGCATACCTGTAACCAGTTGACAAATTTGGCCACGTCTTTGCCAACTAGTTTTGTGTAGGAGGCTGATGTTGGGTAATGTTGCTGCGCACGGGACAACCAGTCCACCACAATAACATTGGCTGTGGGCTCTCGTTCATAAAGAGCTGTTACCAGTTTGGGAACCCAGCTCTCAAACATACCTGTGACCTGAGGTAAAAAACAACAACAACAAACGTCATTGTTTGGACTGCAGTGCACATTCGGTGCAGACAAAAAAGCTAACACTTACCGTCCATCCGTGAATAACTATGAAAGTCTTGGTCTCTGTATTGAAGTTGCAGTCTTTGATGGATTGGGGTTGACCGGGAACTATGTAGCAAAGATCGTCTTCAGGTTCTTCGAGGGTCCGGAAAGAAAACTTGGACTCAATGTCAGTGAAATCCATCATCCATTCTGTGGCATTGCCTATGATGTCACCTTCACAAAACCAGATCAACAATCAGTTCAAACCTACTGGCTAGCAATGCACCAAACAGTAAGTGTTGATTATATTCAGTGCTTTTTTTCCACATAAGCTGCTTATAAATATTTTAATTATTAGTCTTAAAGAAGCTTATCTTGCATGTGCTTATACTTTTGCACTTTTTTTTCTAGACAAAGAATTATGGCTTGATTGGATCCATTCCCAGAATGATTATGTTGAAAATCATTTTGCTGTAATATTTTCTGTGCGAGTCTATAACTGAGCATAACTAAGTCAAATGGAATGCAATTTATTAATATTGTTGCAGTAACCAAATAAAAACAATGGTATAAAATATGTATACCCATCTTTTTTTTTTACATCAATTTTGAATCTTTTCCTAGTGCTTGACTGATAATATAAAAAGTCCACACGTCTGAAAGTACATCTAAAATTTACTTTGGACATATAATTTATCTTCCGTGTCATAAAAAGTCTAAAAATTCGACTGAAATTGAAGATGTTTATAGTAGTTTAAATGGTCTAATTTGAAAAGTACATTTGAAGTACTATTAAAACAAAAGACTTTTACAGACTTTTGCATATTAATAATGAAAAAAGCATGGAAATAAAACATACAAATAAATAAAAAGTTTCACTGAATCTTAATCTTTATATAGCATTAATGAACTTTCAAGACGGTTTAACAATATATAAATGTTCAAATTAAAATATATACTTGTTACGTTTTAAAGTTTTGTAAAATCTTTATATTTTTGCATCAACATAATTTCCTGCTTTGTATTTTATACAATAACTGTTTGTATATTTATATGAGTTCATGATAGTGAAATAAAATGCAGTCAGTGAAACGTGTGCATAAAGCCTCGTGCGTCGCTTTCCGTTATTTCTGTGCATTGTGATTAATTATGCGACTCTCTGATCCACATTTTCGCCGGTAACTTGAACTTTGGACACTTATTAAACTTTATGAACACCCGTTTATTAAAACAAATAACCTTATACTTACTTAAAGTGATGGATTCAGCAGTTGGGTCAATTGTAGTTTCCATTCCCGAGGAAATGTAGACAAAGTACATCCAAGATATTAAAAAAGCGCTGCTCACTCTCCCCTTATTAAAATTCATAATGATCACGGATTCAACAACTTGTTGGGATTGAATGCAAAAGGCGTTGAGATCCGGGTATTTATACAGTGTTACAGCAGGTTAATATTCCAGTTGGGAGGCTGCGGCTGCTTTAGATGTCTTGTGTCCAGAGTTCCTCTCAAAAGTTTAAATCGGTGCCCTACAAGCGCGTCTTTATCCTACCGTGCGGGACCTTATGCAAATCAGCGGCATTTTATTGGTCAACAGAGGCGGGGTAAGGCGCGACGTGACCAATAAAAAGCCAGGAACCCCCACACTGACTCATCACTTACAATTACAAGTCTGAAAGTTGTGAGGCCCCTGAGAGTCTACAAGCAAATCGATTTCTCAAGGTCTTTCTTTTGTTTATTTTCTTTCTTTCTTTCTTTCTTTCTTTCTTTCTTTCTTTCTTTCTTTCTTTCTTTCTTTCTTTTTTTATCTCTTTCTTTCTCTCTCTCTCTTTCTCTCTCTCTCTTTCTTTTTTCTTTCTTTCTTTCTTTCTTTCTTTCTTTCTTTCTTTCTTTCGTTTAAGCCATGATGTGTTTTATATCAAGATATTCATCAATGAGAAACATGAAGGATTTATGGTAAATTATCAACTTTTATTTTTATATTATTATAAATTAATTATGATCAGTCAATTATATATTAAATCTTAAATGACATTTTCATTAGCATTATGCAATTGTACATTTTTTATATCACTTAAATAAATAAACAATTGAAATAAAGCCTTGAAAAAATACTGAACCTGAATTACACGACTAATGTTGAAAAACAAACTGGTATAAAAAATAATTTTACACAGAAGTTGGCATAATTGAATAAAAATATGCATTAAACTGGCAGATAAAACTGTTTAACTGATAAAGAAATTGCAATTTTACATTTAAATGTAAATGTTGTGATTAATTATAGGTCTAAAAGGTTAAAATGTGCTTTAAAAAAAGGTAAATGTGATGAATGATTAGAAATGCCAAATAACACCCTTTGTTTAATTAAAAAATTGTACAAAATGATAGCTTTTAAAATTAAAATGTTATTTTAAACATTTATTATTAATAATTTTATATGTACATCCTCAAAAAAGCTAATTCATTTAATGTAATAATTGTACTTTTCTACTTTTATAACTATTTGAATGTAATTATTTTTTTAATTAATGAAGGTGTGTCAAAGTGTTTTAGGCCATGTGCGGGATCATACTTTAACGTGAATTACATTTATTTATTTATTTATTTTTAAAGAAAAATGAGTTGGCATTATTTGTATATTTTAGATCTGCTTGATGTCCATCAGCTCCAGATTTTTTCTCTTTTCAATTATCACAGTCTACTCAAGGTCATCCCAACCAGCTGATAAAATCACCCGCACCGACTAAAATCATTGTTTGCTCAGTGCGTCCCAACAAATTAAAGTGTTACTTTAAATTTAAACATTGTACATTATGTTCGCTCAGAGAGCTTCCTGTTGAACTAAAACACGGTTATTTGCCAACTTGATAACCAACAACATAATCCGTGCCAATCACAGCCTGCTCTTGGCAGCAAATTAAAGAGAGTCACAAAATATCAGTGACTTCCATTGAGGGAGACGGTCAATGGGTGTGTTTGACCACCTGCCGTCTCATTGGCTGGAGAGCAAATCCAAAAAAAATCATGCAAATTCCTGCCTTTTAAAGAAAAGAACTCATTGGATCTAGAGTTTGGACAGTCTCACTTCTGAAATGTTGTATTGCAGCACTTCTCGCATTATCACCCTACATTTATTCCAGTCTTCATCTGGATGAAAAAGTGCTAAACAAATACCTGCAAGTCAGGAATTAATGCTAAAAATAAAAACACACGCGCACACGTGCCTTTTCATAAATAAACACTTACTTTTGCATGTCTCGCTGCATATAAACATTTGCACTCTTTGATTACTCATGTTTAATCATTGATGCATGGAAATACACAAAACAGTTCACTCACGGAGATATGAAAGGTTTAGACAGAACACATGTTTGAAAGCGTCGCTGAAGTGATCCAGAAAATGATACAAGAGCTGAAATATGCAACACTGCCATGTTGTCAATGTGAAAAAGTCATTTCGGGCAGTGTTTGAGCCTGAAGTATACTTCGGTTTATATGTGTATGCATATAGTGTGCATAACACAAATTTCGTCATCAGCACAATCTGTGCACATCCTAAAGTACACTTGGTACTAGCTGAAAGCACATACGTGAACAACACCAACATTTTATTACAAAAATGAAAGTATATGAACATATGACTGCTAATTTTCTAGCCCTATTCACTTTCGTCCGCTACAACAAGCCCTCTCGTCTCCCCTCTCCACTTTCATGCGCGACACCTCTCTATCCTCAGGTAACATGCTGTTTTCGTTACCCCGATCTGTTCCGGGACCTCGCAATTCACAAATTAAGCACTGCATATAGCACTTTTACAATGTAGATTGTGTCAGCAGCTTAACATAGAAGTTCTAGTAAATATTACCATCAGATAGATCATGTGTGTGCATGTGGGCATATCTAATAGCTCATTGTAACATGCGTTAGCTACCTCTTCACAAATATTTCTGTGCATGTTTGCAAGTTGGTTAATCAGTATTGACGCCCTGGTGAAGCACATATTGGTGCTCCTCGAGATTACACAGAGGAATGAAGGCTCTGGCAACTGTTACTATGGTTACTACTAATGTTGGAGGGAAGCCTGTTTATTTCGAACTGGAATCAAAACTGATTGAACCTGTGCATTTAACAATTTTATTGCACACCTGCTGTCCAGTCAGAATCAAGAATTTCAACAGACTCTCAAAACTTTCACAATATTAATTTAAAAAAATAATAATTTTCTAGTGTCTAATAATTTTCAACAGATGTTTTTGTCAATTTTTGTATTCAGTTATGCACATTTGATCTAAATATTTTTAGTCAGTTAAATTGATGTATGAATAATGTAAAAGCAATCTCTTCTCTGATTGTATAAGTTGTTTATCACTTTCCTGAGATAGCAACCACAGGAGTGTTTACTACAATGGTTCCTCCAACGCAAGTAGGACAATGCATTCGCCCTTTGCCCACAAGGTGGCAACACTGAACCAGGCTGTCATTGTCGTACAACAAACTACGGATGACCACAAAAACAAGCAGATGCTTGCCAAAAATATCTAAAACTGCATTTTAAGTGTATACATTTTATTTCTTCTTACTTAATAAAAGAAAAACTGAACTAGTTTGAAACTTTTCAAGTGTCTCTTGAAATACTAACGCAATCTCCTGACATAAATTCATACATTTTTTTGTTAAAGGGGTTTATTCGTATGATCTCACTCATACAGTTTAGTACGATTTCCTCATCCACCAATGACGCTTGGGTTTAGGGGTGAGCTTGGCTGCCACGTCTCTGTTTAAAATCGTAGGAATTTGTACGTAGGAATTACTTACTTTTCCTAATGAAATGAGGTGGAAAATACCTGTTTTCAGCTTTACAGTTCTAACCTAAGTTTCACATTTAAGTCATATTTCATCCCAAAAGAATATTCTTGAATTTTTTTTTTACAAAATACATCCCAGCTTCCCCAAGTGTTTAGTCTTAGGGAAAGCATTGAAATGACAGGTCTGTGCATTAATTTTATGTTGAAAATAGTAATTTGTCTTGATTTAAGAAAAAGGCAAGCTTAGGTTATCCTTAACAACCCACCCCTGAAATTCCAAAGCAGACAACGCCTAACAATGGTTTATGGTTATGGTTTAGTCACATAGTAATCAGCGTTGACATTTGGTTGGTGGCTGTGCTTTCAGAATATTATCTAAATGAGACACTGGAAATGAGTTTTATGTTTGATTTAAATGAATTTATATGCATCTTTAGTTTTTAAAGCATTGCATTTTTTTGCCGTTTGCATGTATGATGTGCAGCACAAATCAAAACAGCGTTTGTTGCTGAGAATAGCATCGAGAACTTTATCTTGCCCAGTTTGGGAAATATTTTACCAACGAATCCAAATGTTTGCACGAGCACAAAATAAACCCATCTGGTCAAGGCTGTGACTCATATATGCAAGGCTTTCATCTCTGTAGTCATATCCTTCATGTCCATCTCGAAGTTAGCAAAGGTTTTTGATTACATGAATGAGGCCAGTGCACGAGTCTCTTGTGCATCTACTGTGTTACATGTTGAAACATTAGGATTGCAGAGTCAGATCCCGGTGGGCATGAAGCTCAATGCCCCTTTCAGCTGTGAATGTTGTAACTCTGTCTGCTTAAACCCTCGAAAGGGAAAGATTTGAAATGATTTAAATCTTTGAACATGTAAAATATAATACTATTAGTACTAATTTCTTATTTTATAATAAATAAATTTGTATTCAGATGGATACGAATGTTACAAACTATTTTAATAATATTTATTCATATTTAAATGTAATAATTATTTATTTAAGATGTAGATATTTAATGGCGAATGCATTCCGTTACTATTTTGAGGAAATAAAGATATCTGTTTCGTCATTTTACATTTCACTCAGATTATTTCACCTTTAGTAACAGGATGTGAGGAAGAGTCTATAAAAATCATCAGAACTCTCACTTCTCAAAATCAGTGTGTTTTGCAAAGGAATAATAGTTTTTAAATAAATTGTTTATATTTGTCATCATTCACGTCACTGATGTCGTGTTGAAATTATGGCCAGTGATGATGATTCTAAATGTCAAATTATGACAAATAGCAATGCATAAACATGATTTATAGTCAGGCAGCTGTTATTCACAGGAACAAATTCAAATGTAATATGGGTTTATCTATGAAACAGGTGCTTTTTATTATATGTTCTTTTAAGCAATAAGGCTTTTTAATGTATATGTAAGCAAAGTATATATTTTAAGTCAAATCACTTCAGCTTGTTACACCTAAAACAATACTTTTTTCATCTTTATTTATTATTTTCACAAAAATTAATCAGATTATTTATGTTTTTACTTATGTTAATATATAATATATATAATATAATATATATAGCTAGTACCAGATAATATATATAAAATATAAAAATAAAAGCATAGGATATAAGTTTGTAATTGCAAGGAAAAAAATCTAAACTGTTCAAAATGGCTTGATATTTACTCCTTTAAAAGCATAAACTCATCATTTTAAAGAAAAAACTTGGAATTCTCAAAGTTTCAGGGAAAAAAAAAAAAAAAGAGTTAGAATTGTGAGATGAAAAGGTGCATTAAGCTTTATTGCTGTATTTATGGAATAGCTCACCAACCAAAAAACATTCTCCATTTAAAGTGTTGTCATTTTCAAATAATGGTAATTACAAAATGATCTGAAAGCAGCTATCAACTCAGAGTCAAGAAACTCAAAATTGCATTATCATTTAGAAGAAACAATGTTTTTGTCAAATAAATCAAATTGGTAATGTTATGGCCTATAGAAATAAGTGCTACAACATATGCATACAGTTGAAGTCAGAATTATTACCCCTCCTTTATTTTTTTATTTATTTTTCAAATATTTCTCAAATGATGTTTAACAGAGCAAGGAATTTTCACAGTATGTCTGATAATATTTTTTCTTCTGGAGAAAGTCTTATTTGTTTTATTTCGACTAGAATAAAAGAAGTTTTTAATTTGTTAAAAGCCATTTTAAGGTCAAAAGTATTAGCCCCGTACGTTCTTTTTCAATACAGAACAAGCCATCATTATACAATAACTTGCATAATTAACCTAATAACCTAGTTAAACCTTTAAATGTCACTTTAAGCTGTATAGAAGTGTCTTGAAAAATATCTTGTTTGACGGAGAAAAGATTTTTTTCAACACATTCCTAATCATAACATTTTTAATAACTCATTTCTAATCACGGATTTATTTTCTTTGCCATGATGACAGTAAATAGTATTAGACTAGATATTTTTCAAGACACTTCTACACAGCTTAAAGTGACATTTAAAGATTTAACTAGGTTAATTAGGGGGCAGGTTAGGGTAATTAGGCAGGTTATAGTATAATGATGGTTTGTTCTGTAGATTATTGAAAATAAAATTAGCTTAAAGGAGCTGATAATTTTGACCTTAAAATGATCTTTAAAAAATGAAAAGCTGTTTTTTTATTCTAGCTGAAATAAAACAAATAAGACTTTCTCCAGAAGAAAAATATCGGACATACTGTGTGAATTTCCTTGCTTCATGTGGGAAATATTTAAAAAAGAAAAAAATCAAAGGGGGGCTATTAATTCTGACTTCAACTGTATATATATATTTAATTATCAAAATGTGCATGCTTGCTTTACCTTAACATTTTGAAATGATTTTACTTCTCACGTTCAACTCATGGACTTGAGGTTTTAACAGAGCAAACAGCGGCTGTAAGCCTTCCGGTAGAGTCACGTGCTGATGAGGTCTTTCTCCTCTCAAGATAAGCCTGGTTTGTTTTGCTTGCGTTTAACTACGGGACTGTGCAAAACCACGAATGCTGAGGGCAATGGAATAATATTTCAATCCACTGCAACTCAATGGGTCTGTTAAACAGAGAACACCTCCAAAAAGTAGTGTTCGTAGTGAACAACAGCTGGTCCACAGTGTTTCCAGAGTGTTTAATCTTTCCTAGACAGCTGGCCCCTAGATGAGGAACACCCATGTGATTCACACGCTTTTTTCAGATATTGAAAGCACTCCTGAGGAAGCTTCAGACACCTACAGTTTATTTTAATTCCTCATTGGTGTTGTTGTGAATCAGTTCTTTGGTACATTTTCAGTCATTCATTTAAACAGCAGCACATGACACTGCCCTGAATGTGCGGGTATCCTATGGAATAACACGGCTATCAGCAGGGTCCCTGATTTATGTTTTTTTGTCAGCGATACTCTCATCGTTTATCCCCCCTTTTCCCACCAGAGCATAGAGACCTCTGTTCCATATGCCACATCTGTTATGCCACATGTTGTATGTAAGGCACGCAAAAGTTATCTACCACATGGATGTTTGCCATAAGATGATGTACATTAGACTTGCAAATGATGTCATGCCTTTTTCATCAAAACTTAACGTAATCGCAAAATAAAAGCAAAGTCTTGTATGCTACTCATGAGGAAGCCTTTGTAAAATTTTGAATTTTGCTTTGTCATTCGCTTGAAAAAACAATTCTGCGTCTTGCACGAATCGTAACTCAAAGTTAAATGACTTTCTGCGAATCCCAGATGTTTCATATTGTTGGCAAATGGGTAGGGTAGCCTATGAAAAAGGATAAACATACATTACATTTTGACCCTGCTTTTGAGGTTTAGGCTAATTCACCATGAAATCAAATAAATTCATATTTTTTTTGAAAAATTGCATTTATTTATTATAAATTAATTATATGCATAATGTTGCTGCTTTATAAAATCCGTGTGCTCTTAATCTTTAGTTGAAATGACTCGCCTGAATCTTTTTTCTGATTACATGTTTAAATTCTTGAAATCCAAATCGATGCTTTTTTAAAAATAATTTTCTTTTTTGCCAACTATTTTTGCCAGGAAGATTTTCTTTAGATAAATAGAACAGTCCATCTACGTTAGGGGAACGTTCCTAGAACACTGTCTTGATTCTCTTTAATATGCTACAAAAATGTTTTGGGAAGGGTGGTTTTACAACAAAAAAGTTTTTATTTAGATCCCAAAAACATTCAGACACACTCATTCACATTCATACACTACGGACAATTTAGCCTACCCAATTCACCTATACCACATGTCTTTGGACTGTGGGGGAAACCGGAGCACCCGGAGGAAACCCACGCAACCACGAGGAGAACATGCAAACTCCACACAGAAATGCCAACTGCTCGAACCAGCGACCTTCTTGCTGTGAGGCGAATGTGCTACCCACTACGCCCCCAAAAATATCTATATAGGAACCACATTAGAACCATGATAGAATGTTAGGACAATGTTCTGTGTTTACTGCGTTAATCAACAGAAGAACGTTATTTTTTTAATTGGATCTTCGGGTTCACACAGACTTTAAGGTGGAACATTGTATCAATCACATGAATTTGCATGACATAACTCTCCATGTTATTTCCTCCTACATTTTCTTTCTGGTTCGAGAAAGTGTTTTGGTTAACAATATGTTGTAAAGACAATCCAACTGCCAATTTTACCTCCCGTTATGTATTTGATTTCTGTGGAAGAACCCTTTTAAAAATAAAACATGGTCACCACAAACTAGTCTTGAACACTAACCATGGTTTCATCCTGATATTTGTAATAAAACTGTCGTACTAATACTAATCAATAAAAAAACATGATTGCTACACGTTTACTATAAAAACCATGGTCAATTTCTAAAGGAAAAAATAGATGAAAACAGGATAGTAAACGTCACTATCAATATTTCAAGAGTTCACACTTAAGCTTTATAATCAATCATCAGCTGTTTGGCATGCTATCCTGGGAGAGAGCCCTTAGCTAAGAAGATCCTCAAGCCCAGGGCTCCCTCCCATTTCGATCTCGAGAACTCCCCTGCTGTAATAGCTAATGAACAGATAGTGATTGCTCTTAAGAGATAACTACTTGCTAGGAGCATGTCTATGGTGCAGATTTGGATTATTCAATTAACTTAAGTTGCGTGTTTTTGGACGGTGGGAGGAAACCGGGGAACCCAGGTGAAACCAACGTGAGTATGGGGAGAACGTGTAAACGTGTAAACATCAAATGGCTTGGTAAGGACTAGAACCAGTGATGTTCTTGCTGTGAGGCAACAGTGCTAACCACTGGGCCACCGTGCCACCCATTTAGAAAAGGAAGAGGAGTAGGGGTGGAAGGGGGGATTCTTCAAAACGAACATGGCTGTGATATGAAACCTATGCTATTTATAGTGGAATCGTCTGATTGGTGAATTATAATTTGGATAATGCGGGACCTGCCGTAAGCATTCATCAGCACGTGATCCTCTCGAAATTAGTTTATAAATAAACTTCACTTTTGTAACCTAATAGATAAAAACGCACCATAATAAATTGTTTGAACCATATATTCAATTTATTGTCAAGCCATTTGATAGCTTTCTATTTGACAGCAATCTAATTTGACTCAATATTTACTCAATTTCACACGTTAGGTTGCTGGGTTGTTGAATTAACTGGGCTTTATTATAATTAAATCATACTAAGAGTCATGATGTATTTTTAAAAAATTATTATTATATCTGCATTTAAACAAAATACAAATATTTTTGTTAGCTTGTACTGTAGTAATCCTATTTCTGGCTTAGCAGCTTCAGAGTTGCCATAACACCGACTGGCATCAGAAACCTTCAGAAAATCCCGTCTCCACACGTCTGTTTGGGTGTGTGAACATTTTGTGAGTAGTTATGCCGCATTTGACATGTTTGATGCAGCAGAATTCATAGGCCTCATTAAACTCAAAAGCACTTAGCACACACTTGAGGCTTTTTCTCTCAGCGGGGGCCTCATCACTGACTACTGCAACAAAAAAAAGTTTCACAAGTCCCAGGAGTATCACACTGAAGACGTCGGCTCAACCTCTCCCTCATCGCCTTTCCCAATACTTCAGATTAGAGTGTGCCGAGTTCACTTCCAAATGATTTGTGTTGTTTCTGGTGTGCTGCCGATTTTTAATTTGCCATGTTTTAGTCTGTTTCATGGAGGTGGATGCTTGTGGTTCTTCGCTGTTCACATAATTTAAAGCTGTATGTCTTTCCACGCTCCCATCTATGAATCGATTCCACAGTAAAAAGCAGAATTGACTGTTTGGATGTCTGCCACTTCGAAATTTATTCTATCCTGCTGTGCATTAAAACATGCATTATGTCACCAAATGCATGAAGTGTTTGAGCCAAAGAGTGGGAAACATCAGTTTCTGCTTGCATGTGCTCTCTTCTGACAGGATGCAGGGGCCTCTGATTGATTTCAGAGAATAGAGTAACTTGAAGAATGTTTTTCATGAAAGCGGAGAGCTCAGCTGGGAATAGGATGGATTAACTTTTGGAATTAGGTTGATGGACTTGGAAGAGATTTGTTTTGGCACATCTACTTTAATAGTTTAGTAACTTAGTCATTCGATAAATAAATCCTTTGATTATTTATGTTTTTTTGTTTATTTCTGTACCAACAGATGCACTTAAATGCAGCTGCAATAAATATTTTCAACTGTTTTCAACTATTTTCAAATGCTTCAACTGTCTGCCACTGGTTGAACAAACGGGGTCATTATGATATAAAAATAATTTTTAGAGGAGTTAACCAACAACAAAGCAACTTTTCTGAAAACAAATGTTGTAAAATGAAGCATTAAGATAGAGCACCTGTCGCGAAAAGGGCTACAGCAGCAGAATTCTCCTCTTATTTGAGGTCATTGCTCCCTCTGCTGGTCAGTGTTATTATTATTATTATTATTATTATTATTATTATTATTATTATCATTATTATTATTATTATCATTATTATTATTATTATCATTATTATTATTATCATTATTATTATTATTATATTGGTTACCAAAGCGGGGTTCGGACTTGGTGATTTCCAAAAATCTTATACATGTTATTAAACTATTAGAATTAACGTACTTTATCCGTAACCTACAGAAGATAAAACTAGTTTAAAACCTACGTTAAAAACAACATACTAATAAAAGCCGTACAAGTAAGCAACATGCAAATAAATGACCAGTTCATGTTAAATTAAACAAATGAATAATGACTTAAAACAATTATATGGTTGTGAGACTGTTGCGCTTTTTGTTGTGTTGTCCCTCTGAGGATGGTGAGGGTCGCAAGTCACTGGAATTGTTATTTTGGGGGTCACGGGCTAAAAAGATTGGCAACCAACCGCTCTAATTGATACAAACTGAATACATTAATTTCCCTTTAGTTGTTAGATTAATAACTCTATGTTCAGCGATAATAAATGGGAGATACTGTTTTTTTTTAGATGGGCAATTATTAATTGAATATGAATATAAATTATTGCTCTTTAATGTTTTGCATTGTGACAATTAACCATGGTTTTATTTGCGTATTGATTATCATGTGCACAACCACCAGAGTTTTACTACAAATACAATGGTTAAGCTATGGTGAATGTAATCATGGTTAATGATTAAACCATGTTTTTGTTGTTGTTCTTTGTTTTTTTTGATAGTGAAAACCTCTAGATAAAAAAATTAAAAAGGGTTTGTGGATGTTTGCAGCAAAGATCATAAAAGTGGTTTTGATGGCTTTTCCATAAAATGATAAAAATTATGGCTTTTTGCCATCACCATTCCATATTAAACATTTTTGCTGCGTGTATCTACTTATTTTAAATGAGCTGAATCAACACAATTCTTAAGGTTTTTGGGACAACTCAATTGATTTTATGTTCAGTCCACTTTTGTGTTGGGGCAACATTAAGGAATTGCGTGGAAGGAACCCTGCAATTTTTACTGTGAACTTTTTTGAGTTTTGGATCTCACCTAAAGACATGCCAGAGAGTCATCTGCAGATTTGGATTTGTTGAAAGTTTGAAGAGGTATAGGGCTAGGATTTATAATAATGAAGCCTTCGTTCTACTTTATATTGAATTAGTTGGTGCTCTGAGATAGTAGATGTGTTTTAATTATCTTGATAAACTCAATCCAGACCTCGTCAGCTAACAGAATGTCCGTAAAGACAGCATTTCTCTATTCCACTGAAAATGTGTGTGGGGGACAAGATCTTTTCACTTTAAGAGAATTATCCATCCTGACAACTGTAGCTTTTCTGGAAGGACTCCAAACAATACTGAAAAGGGTTCTGGCATAATCTGTGCTGAAAAATGGAAAGAAAGGGTGTTAAATATTGACCGCAGAAGAACTCTAATTTAGGACATGTCCAGAACATTCAAGTACTTTCAGCAAATTGACATCTATTGTACAATGAGGTGTTGGACAAAGAAACTGAAATGCCTTAGACCACAGTAATTCATTAGTATGTTGTAGGGCCTCCTTTTGTGGCTAATATTGCATCAATTCATCTTGGGAATGACATACAAGTCCAGCATATAGTGGCCAGAGGGTTTTTGAGCCATCCTTTATACAGAATAGTGGTCACTATGCTTGTGGAGGAAAACGTTTCCTGACTCACTCCTCCAAAACATTCCAAAGTGGCTCAATAATATTTAGATCTGGTGACGGCACAGGCCATGGGAGATAACTTCACCTTCATGTTAATCAAACTACTGTCACCAGTATTGTTGTGTCTATTGGTGCATCATCTTCCTGGTACATGGCTTTGCCCATATTGGTTGAACCACTGGGTGCACATTGTCCTCCAGAATTATTCGTTGGTCCTTGGCAGTGACTTGCCCAACTGTCACAAGTATTGGACCTAGGGAATGTCATGAAATTGCAGCCCAAACCATCCACTGGTTGATCCACTTTTTTGGGGCTTCTCTACACTGTAACTCTCCTGGATGTGGGAATGACGGTGTAAGGGGACTCATCAGAGAACAATACAAATTTTTCACATTGTCCACAGTGAAAGTTTTTTTGCTGCTGGCACCATTGAAACCGACATTTGGCAGTGGCACGAGTGACCATTTGGCTATAGCAGCCCGACCATTTGCATTTACCCGGTGGAGCCCCAATGAACAATTTTGGTGGAAACAGGGATGTGTTGGTGCACATTTAATTCTGCAGTGAGATGGGCAGCTGTTTTTTTTTTTTTTTTTTTTTTCATTATTGGTGGAATGTGCAATCAATGGAAATTGGCCACCAGGCTGCTCAAATTTAGTCATGAAACCTTCAGTATACAATTGACCAGTGTAGTGGCTATTTTCTTTAAGGAGGCTCTCTCAGTGGTCAAGAAGACAAATTTTTACCCAAAGTGTCTTTTAAAGTTTTATTCTTTGCAAAGAAGGTCAGACAGTCATACAGCAACGCAGGTTTCTGCAGAGTGTGAGACCCCGAAACAGAGTGTGTTCTCTTTTTATCTAGTTTGCTAAGCTCACAAGGTCATGAATGACATACAGAATGAATCACAGTTACATCAATGCACAAATTTAACCATTGACTGTCTATATTTCAGTCTTAACTACCACCTGAACATATAGCTTGTTAAATCACCATGTATGTATCCAGATCTTGTCTGGTGATAATCAGATGTTAAGTGGTCACACATAGCCTAATGTAAACAGTACATCCATGGAGGAATAAAAGAACAGACCTTTATAATGTATATGAATGAATTTCCACCACACCAGAGTTTCAGTTTCATTGTCCAACCTCTGTGGAAACATGAAATAACTGAAGTTTAGATATAAGCTGTACATTCCGGGCACATATAGATGATCAATGGACCATGTTTAAGAACAGTATCATGTGCCATCTAGTCTGCCATGGATTTTCCCCCAAGCTCTGTTGAAGAAGATGATGATGAATTTACCATTTTATTAAAAATAAATGGAATTGTTTAGGTGTTATGGCTAATATGTTACACAAAAGTGAAACCACGTAAAAGATTTTCATTAGGTATCTCCAGAAAAAGGCGCCACGGTGGCGTAGTGAGTAGCACGTTCGCCTCACAGCAAGAAGGTCGCTGGTTCGAGCCCCGACTGGGTCAGTTGGCATTTCTGTGTGGAGTTTGCATGTTCTTCCCGTGGTTGCGTGGGTTATCTCCGGGTGCTCCGGTTTCCCCCACAAGTCCAAAGACATGTGGTATAGGTGAATTGGGTGAGCTAAATTGTCCGTAGTGTATGAGTGTGAATGTGTGTGTATGGATGTTTCCCAGAGATGTTGGCGGATCATTCCGCTGTGGCGACCCCAGATTAATAAAGGGACTAAGCCGACAAGAAAATGAATGAATGAATGAATGAACGTTTAGGTGTTACGGCTAATATGCTACACAAACGTGAAACCATCTAAAAGATTTTCATGAGGTATCTCCAGAAAATCCAATAAAAAGACCTATTCTCCTGCAAGAATAATATATATATATTTTTTTTAATGAATTTACTGGTCTCTTACTGTGACCATTACTGGGCCAGATATTTGATGGTTTAAAGGCAAGAAATTGTACATGATAGAGATGAATTGTGATAGATGGCAACTTAAAGCTTTCCAGACTTGACCATACGCTGAGAAATACTGCAACACAAAAAGTTTGCTTGAGATTTATTTCCAAATACAACACTCTACAGTTCACAATAATGAGGTTTGGGAGGCTGTAATGTGTTGAAGTAATTGCTATTAATCTAATATACTATATATTTTCGTACCTTTTTAAATGCATTGCATCATGTAGCCACTTATGTTGTTCACAAGATGGCGAGAGTGAGCTTGGAAAATGTGAATCTGAGTCTTTGTTGTTCCACATGGAAAAGAAGCTAAGGTAAAACTAGCAGCTGACAGGCTTTTCAATCCAAGTAGTGTCTGCAATGTCCGCCGTTATGCACAAGGGGGCGCTTTAGTTTAGTTAGAACTAGATCAAATCGCCAGTTTGCATAACTGCTAGTGACAAACTTCAGTGCAGACTGCTTCACCAAAGCTAATCAGTTTTATTGATGTGAATTAGCATATAGGAAACCTTAATTTAACAATAATTAACTCTTAATGTAAAATGCATATATAAAGTAAGCTAGTACACCATTTGAACACAAACACACAGACTACAGCAGTATAGCTGTCTCTTTTTTGTTTAAAGCTGGCATACTTGGTGCCATCTGTTTAAAATACCAGCGATATGCGTGTGTTTTTGTTTACCTGACTCTTTGCTACTGTTAAAAGCAGGATTGTGGTTGGGCTCTTGTTTCTTTAAATCGAGTTATATCTTACAACCGCTATTCCCAAGACACGCAGCCAGCGGTTTGGGGAATTTTTACCATAAAAGGTCATGCTGAGCCGAGCTAGGGTTTCCTGTGGGAGGAGCCTGTGAAATTCGGCCTCTGTTTCTGTCTCGCTCACAATTACTCCCTCAGTCATCATCATCTCCTCTTGTCTTATCTCCAGCTGAATGTCTGCACTTCCCACAGAACAGATCATTCTGCACTCTAAAAGAAGTATGCACTCTCCTGCAGCAAATACATCAACAGAGGGAAGTTAACATAAATGTGTATGCGTGCTAGGGGGGGTTTAGCAGAAGTGCGTGTTAGTGTTGGAGAACACATTATAAATTCAGCTTCACATTGTTAGCTTTAATGTAAATAAATTTAACTAGAATACATTTAAAGAAGTATTAGCTTAACACATAGCTAAAAGTACTGAAAATGCGTTAAATACAAAACAGTGAGAGTTCTCCATTTTTAGTGACACTTGTTAGGCTAGATGTCAACATGGAAGGCCATCTTGGTGCTACTGCCACC
>CAIGQQ010037719.1:8641907-8676890 GCA_903798035.1 Danio albolineatus | reverse complement strand
TTATTATTATTATTATTATTATTATTATTATTATTATTATTATTATTATAACAATTATTATTGTTATTATTATTCATTCATTCATTCATTCATTCATTTTCTTTTCGGCTTAGTCCCTTTATTAATCCGGGGTCACCACAGCGGAATTAACCGCCAACTTATCCAGCATTTTGTTTTAAGCAGCGGATGCCCTTCCAGCCACAACCCATCTCTGGGAAACACATCCACACATTGTCATTCACACACATACACTACGGACAATTTAGCTTACCCAATTCACCTGTACCGCATGTCTTTGGACTGTGGGGGAAACCGGAGCACCCGGAGGAAACCCACGCAACCACGGGGAGAACATGCAAACTCCACACAGAAATGCCAACTGGCCCAGCCGGGGATCGAACCAGCGACCTTCTTGCTGTGAGGCGAACGTGCTAACATTACATCAGTTAAACAATACTATGTGAAGATGACTGACTATAAATGCCATAAATAAATAAAAATAACTAATAATAATTGAACAATAAAATATGATGAAGACTGATGACAGAAATCATAATGTAACATTAATAATAATAATAATGTTTGTAAATAATGAATAGTTTTGTATTTTAATTAGTATTTAACAGTATTGTTATTTATTATTATTATTATTATTATTATTATTATTATTATTATTATTATTATATTTTCTTTAATTGATTTACATTTTGACACATTATTTAAATATTCATTACATCAGTTAAACAATACTGTGTGAAGATGACTAACTATAAATGGCCAAAATAAATAAAAAATAACTAATAATAATCATTGAACAATAAAATATGATGAAGACTGATGACAGAAATCATAAACGTCACATTAATAATAATAATATTAAATTATATGCTAAAAATCTACTAGAATACATTATAAATTATATATAACTATGTAGTAAATTGGTGACTCGCATCATATATACAGTAGATAAGTAATTAATCATTAGATATAAAAAAACAGCAATAATTATAACAATATTTATTTAATTAACTTTTCTACAGCAATAAAATTGTGTATTTATTGAGTAACATTAGGTATATGTTTATTATTTTGTTGTTCAAATATGTATATAATCAATTTACAATTTTATTTTTAATAACACTGTCATTAGTATTGTTCAGTTTTAGGCATTTTGTTTCTGGCACTGAAATGAAATCAAATAAAGATTAGACTACAACAATAAAATGCTTAGTTATTTAGCTTAGGAATATGCTTAAATAGCTTTTAAAATGTACTATGTATGTTACATATTATGTACTACATAAGCTTATCTTTTTTAGTAATTATCATAAAGACATAATTTACCCCAAAATGTCCATTTTTCATCATTTACTCAAGTGGTTCTAAACTTTTATGTGTTTCTTTCTTAGTTTGAACACAAAATAAGCACTAAAGAAGGCATGTCAATGGTTGTTTTTCTCCACCATTCTTTAGTATAGTATACCTTCCTTTGTGTTCAAAACAAGAAAGAAACTCAATCAGGTTTATAACAAGTTTATTCAAGTTAGTTTGCCATTAAATGTGTTCCTACTATTATAAAGACTGATCATATCTGCTACACAAAGCAGACAGATCTCAGTTTAGACATATTGTCATGTCATATGCAATGTCTTATATGTTTACACACCCCTCCCTCATACAGTTAGATGATGAGCTGGTCGGCCTCCAGAAGAAACTCAAGCAGACTGAAGATGAGCTGGACAAGTACTCAGAGGCCCTGAAAGACGCGCAGGAGAAACTGGAGCTGTCTGAGAAAAAAGCTGCTGACGTAAGTGACGCATTCCTGCAGACGGGGGTTCACAAAAACACAATCATACATGATCCATGATAAACAACCCGAGCTGTTTGGGCCTTTGTTATGATGCTTTCGCTTCCTGTCATCGCAGATGCTTCGTTTCAGGGTCACGGCACCAGTTCAGAACAGGGATTTATAGGGCAATAAAAAGCTTTACCTCAATAAAGCATGTCAACGCATGTCATGAATCTTTGAGATCTCAAGTTATCCCTTAAAAAAGCACACTGGCTCACTCAAAAGACATTTATAAAGGGGTGGTCAGTGAGCTTGTTTCAAAGGCTTAATTGTGTATTATATACTATAACATGCACTGTAAAAAGCGATTAGTTGAAAAGGTGAATAAACCCATTGGCTTAAATGTGACAAGTTGACTGTAAAAAGTGAGTAGACCTGTTGTATCTTGGAACTTGACTTAAAATTATTTTTTATAATTATACATGGTTCATTTATATAATCATTTTAAAGCACTTTTTAAAAAAGGTAAAGTCAACTAATCACTTTAAAAGCAACAGGTTTACACACTCTTTTTAAAAGTCAACTAATTTTTAAGTAACGTAAACTAATTGTTTTTAAAAGTCAACTGTTTTAAAAGCAACAAGTTTACTCACTCTTTATTTAAAATTAAAGTCAACTAATCGCCTTAAAACCAATGAGTTTACTCACATTTTTTAAAGTAAAGTTGACTAATTACATTTAAAGTCAACTAGTCACTTCAAAAGTAAGTGGTTTACTCACTCTTTTTAAAATTAAAGTCAACTAGTCGCCTTAACCAATGAGTTTACTCACATTTTTTTAAAAGTAAAGTTGACTAATCACATTTAAAGTCAACTAGTCTCTTCAAAAGTAACTGGTTTACTCACTTTTTTTTTAAATTGAAGTCAACTAATCACCTTAAAACCAATGAGTTTACTCACATTTTTTAAAGTAAAGTTAACTAATCACATTTAAAATCAACTAATCATTTCCAAAGTAACTGGTTTACTCACTCTTTTTAAAATTGAAGTCAACTAATCGCCTTAAAACCAATGAGTTTACTCACATTTTTAACTAATAAAGTTAACTAATTACTTCAAAAGTAACTGTTTACTCACTCTTTTTAAAATTGAAGTCAACTAATTGCCTAAAACCAATGAGTTTACTTACATTTTTAAAGTAAAGTTAACTAATCACATTTAAAGTCAACTAATCACTTCACAAGTGACTGGTTTACACTTTTTAAAATTAAAGTCAACTAATCGCCTTAAAACCAACGAGTTTACTCACATTTTAAACTAATCACATTTAAAGTCAACTAATCGCCTTAAAACCAATGAGTTTACTCACATTTTTTAAAGTAAAGTTAACTAATCACATTTAAAGTCAACTAATCACTTCAAAAGTAACTGGTTTACTCACTCTTTTTGAAATTAAAGTCAGCTAATCGCCTTAAAACCAATGAGTTTACTCACATTTTGATATAGTCAACTAATGAAATTGTGCATGCATGCTTGTATTGTTATTTTCACATACTTTACTTCTGTTTCTGTTTCCTAATTCTACGAAAGCCCCCCTCAGCAATACGTAATGGGCTCTGATTGGTCAACTGGCCCAGTGTGTTGTGATTAGCTAACCATATTGAAGGAATTCCACTGCCAGGGGTGGAATGTATTTAAATGTACGGTTTGCGATGTCACCAACCATAGAAAAAGCTTATTGTAGTTTGTATTGGCCATTTTATTTAGGACTTAAAGGGACAGTTCACCAAGAAATTAAAATTGTCATTGTTTTCTCACCTCTCACTTCTTCTTCCAAATTTGTTTGAGATGTTGGACACTAAAATTAAAAATTAAAACTGGTAACCATTGACTTCCATAGTAGTTTTGTTGTCTGTGGATGTCAATGTCTGAACTTTAAACTTTAAATGCGCAAACTGTGTACTTTAAGGCTGAAATGATTCAAAGCACAACACATTCTGGCTGTGAGAACACATTTAGCCTTGGGACATGTCTGAAAATTGCCGTAATCACACCTGCATTTTCTGTGAAGGGGTCCATCCTGATAACCTTAGGTTACTCCTTATAGTATGACCTCAAAGGAAATGACTGCATAGTTTGAGGAGGAAGCTGTGGAGGGGCGAGCCGCTTGTTTGTGAATTCTTAATGATTCCAGCATGGGGTGAAAATCCATTTGTGAATGAGAGATTTAGAGTGTCTTTTTTCGCTTTCTTTTTCCCACAAGGATTCCAAAATAGATAAGCTTTTCTTAAAACATTTCTTAAAACATTTTCTTAAAACATTTATTACATAACATATTTATTATATTTCATTAGTTATTGACAAAAAAAATTGATGCCGCTCAAATTATCTGCTTCTCTAAATTTACTTGATGTTAGGTGTGGGTTTGAAATATTTATTTTATTTAATTAAGTTCTGCTAACAACTGAAATTAGAATATTGTGATTTAGAGCTTTATATATATATATATATATATATATATATATATATACACACACATATATAAAAGTTTACAAAATAAAATAAAAATTATGTTTTATTCTTAATTTATATATACAAAAGCAGTTATTTCTATCAATATCTTTACCAGTACCCAAAAATAAAGATACGAGAGCTGTCGTTGATACATTTGTACCTAATTGGGGTAAAGTTGGTTTTATATTCACATATTCATTTTTAACAGTGCCAATTTCTGACATGCTACTTTGAATATTCAGCCTGAAATGACATGCAAGTATGACCTCAAAACAACATTAGTGCTATTTCATTTACTGTGAATAATGTTGTACTTTGATAGTCATTGGCTGCTAATATGATTTTACTATTTAGAAAATTATGGGACATTCTGCCAGAAATTACATTATCTGTCCCTGAAATTTGATTTTGATTTGATTTGATTTTGATTAAAAAAAATAATAATTTTGAACAAAAAAATATCATACATAAAATATCTTTAACAAAAAAATACATTTCAACATGGTCGAAAATGGAGTAGGATGAAGCACAAACTTATTATTTTCCCACCCCATTAAAAAATAAAAAATATATATAAACATAAATACAGAGAAAACCTTAAGAAATAGAAAAGTTTAATTGTTATTATTCACATCAATAGATTAAAACATGAAATTATAAATAATTTTTGCAAATATATATACAAAAAAATTACCAATTGTCCCCATGTTTCTGTCAGTCCTGTCACATTTGCATTAAATTTAATATAATAGTTTTTTTTTTTTTTTTTTTGTATTGCATAACCACCAGGAACAAACATACCACACAATATAATATCATAAAAAAACTAAAATAACAATGGTAAAAAATGTAAACAAAGACCCCCCCCCCCAAAAAAAACAAAACAAAAAACAAGTTAATTTTAATCAAAAAAGTGTTATAATAATTGATGCATATTTCAGATTTTTTTGCTTTCACAGTATTTCACAGTAAAATAAAGAAGTCAAACTCGATACAAAAAACTGTTGGGGTGGGAGGTGATTTAGCAAATTTCTGTTTGTGTATGTAAAACTTTGCCAATAAAATAAAGAGATTAACAATATATTCAAGACTTTTGTTGGATTTGTTTTCATAATAATAAAAAAATCTTTTAATTTAAAATAATAACTAAGTTTTGTCTTTAAAAATTACATTTTGCCAGATCCTTCCAGAAATTGTAAACAACGTTGCATTCAAAAAAATAAATGACAAAGGCTAGCTTTATCCACATTGCAATTTAACATAAAATGCGTGCAACACCATTAAGGCTATGACTCAGACGGTGACATCTTTTGATGGAGGAGAAGCTCACAGTGATCAAGCCTGCATTCTGTTATTGAATTGTATGATTTTATGCTTGTTTTTGTATGATTTTTTAAAGGATGACGAGCTTAAAGGTCAAATTTTTTAAAAGTGAAAATGTAGGTTTCTGGTAGAATGTCCCTTATATTAAGAATGTGAAAGTCCGAATGTGCGAATATAAAACCAACTTAACCACAATTTGTACCTAAAGGGTCCATAGAGGTACCTCAAGGAGACATACTGTATTGGTTCCTGAATTTCAAGAGGAACACCTTTGTACTTTTAGTTACACTAAAAGTACGCTCAAAAAATGATGTCTGCAAAATTGTTGCAAACAATTTATATTTGTTGAATTTGAACAAACAAATTAAATTTAGTAATGTTCAACTTTACTTGTTTGTTTAAATTAAGCTCATATAAATTGTTTACAACCATTTAAATCAAGGAATCATCCTTGAATCATTTTTTTTAGTGTATGTACTTTTTAAACTACTGAAATGGACCCTGCAAATGTGTCAGTTTCAGCATTTGTACCTTTATTTTTAAAGGTTGTTTATATGTGCTCTGTATGTGTGTGTTTGTGTGTAGAATCTAAAGAATCTTAAATGGAAGTTATTTGAAAAGTTCTTTTTGGAACCAAAGATTCCGAAAAAAGAACCAAGCTGGGTTTTTTTTAGAATGTTGTCTTTGACCACAAAATTCTTCTAGAGGACACAGCGTGACATCAAACTTTATTCAATAAGTGCGGTACAAATGCAGTTTTGAGTGCGCTTCATTTCCTGTAGAATGTTCTCGTTTTCTTTAAACACACTGAGAGGCCTGAAACTGGGGATACGAGCACATTTCTCTGGAGCGTTGCCCTGAAAATGTGCTCCAGACAAACCTACCACATGTCATGCATTAGAGGAAACTGTAAACTAATTATACATCTGCATGCCCAACACCAAAGAAGTAAGGTAGAAGACTCTGAATGAGCGAGGGATTTTTCGAGGCCTGTTGCTGATAAGTCAGTGGAGCAGCAGGGGAGATTGGGATTTCGGTTGCCATGTAGCAGCCCAGGAATCCTAGGAATGTAGGGAAAGCAAACACAGAGGGCCACACTCCTGTGACTAATGAAATCAATGCTTCGAGATCCCCGGCTCGTCTTTAGAACAAAAGCAGACTTCTGAGGAAAGCGTGTCACAGATGAAATGGTGTGTAACGTCAAGATTGGAGCTTTTAATGGCAGGAGTTGTGATTAAACGCTTGAGTCTAATTGCGGTGGTTAAATTTGATGGTTGCATTTCATATTTTAAACACTTTAGTTTTATTATGAATTGTAAAAATATAGAAGTTATATAGAAGAATATAGAAATTTGGGAAAAAAAGAAAAACAATCATAGAAAAATAAGGATAGAAATAAAGTTAAATTAATGACAAAACCAATTACGATATCTTGTTTCCACCATTGAATAGAAAACAAGACTATAACTTTTGTCTCAACGTTTGGACTTAGAATTGGAATTATATATCTCACAGTTTTGACTTCTATTAAGTTAGAATTGTGAGATATATACTCAATAATGATAAATAATTCTTTATAAATCAAAATCTACGCAAAAAAGCACAAACTCAGAATTGTGAGAATTTCTAATGAAAGAGTCGCATTTCAAAGTCAAAATTGTGAGATAAAAATTTGGAAATGCAAGCTATAAACTCGTAATTGTAAGACGTAAATGGCAATTTGAAGATATAAAGAATTATGAGATGGTCAGAACAGCAAGAAATAATGAAGTCAGAATTGCCCATAAACTCATAATTGTGAGAAATAGTCAAAGTTTTGAGGAGAAATAGTTTAAATTTCACAATATGAACTTGAAATTACAAGCTATAAACTTTAGCGATTTCAATTGCAGAACATAAAATTCTATTATATTTATTATGGGAAAAAAAATCCAAATTGCAGTATATAAACTGACAGTAAAACAAGTCTGAACTGTGAAATAGTCATTCAAAATTGTGAGATTTAAGTTAAGGATGCATAAAATAATTTTAATAATTAAAATAATTGCAACTGATGCAATTAATAATTAATGATGCAATTAATTATGCAATTTAATTATTAAGAATTAAAATTATTGCAACTGATGTAGTTACATGTGTTGTGACATAACAGAAATAAAAAAAGTCATGTTTTTGTTCAAAAATATCACATCGAAAGTCAATTGAATGGGTCAGATCAGTTAGACAGAAACAGCTTTATATAATGTGATTTGATTTAAAAAAACATCTAAAATAAAAGTTTTTAAATAGTTGAAAAATAAGAAACGAATATTTTTTATTTGACCCAACAGATACTTTACTTTTCTATTGTTAGAGTTAAAATTATATTGTGTTCTTTTAGTGTTAAAAAGCTCAAACAATGCAGAATGCTGTTGTTCAATTGTTTAAAATCAACAAATATAAAATGTATATAAGAGTCAAGATGAAAGGAGTATGTTTTTCTATACATTTTTCTATGCTACATTTTTTACAACTCTAAAGCAAAGGAGTAAGCTAATCAACATAAAGTGAGTCTGTATTGTGACTCAACCACGGGCGCCCCGCCCACTGTGACGTCACCTGGAGCTCACTTTTCCACAGTTACATTGAAACTTTTCTGCAGAAGTTCTGCCTCCTCACATTCTCCCACATTCCAATGACTCCATGAGACAGAAATAACCTCCTGCGAAGACCTTTTTTTGTTCATTCAACCGTTTTGTATTGATCCGGACTGGGAAGAACTTGGATTGCACATTTCGTGTTTTATTTTCCACTCATTTTTTCTTCTTATTTGCCCAGATCATCCAAATACAGCGCCATTCCGTTATTTTGTTTTACCATCCCTGTATTCGGGGTAAAATAGTTTTTTAGACTTTACATTTTGATGTATTTATATTTTATACCTTTTTGAAACGTTTTCCGTTGTTTTGCACATCGTTTTGTTTGTCCTCGACCGAAGTCGCGTTTCGTTTTCTTGTAGCAAATATAATATAATAAACTAGTTAAAATGACAGGTGTGACTTCTTTGGACGCAGTGAAGAGAAAGATCCAGTGTTTGCAGCAGCAGGCGGATGACGCAGAGGATCGGGCTCTGGGTCTTCAGCGCGAGCTGGACAATGAGCGCGAGCTCCGGGAGAAAGTGAGACAAATTTTATTACCGTCCTCTTACTTTTCCGTCTTTACCCTCTCAGGGCTTTTCTACGTCCATCTGTAAACACGAGCACCTATAAAAAGCTCCTGGGCTCCTCTGAAGATTATAATTGTATGTTTAGGTGAACAGCGAGACCTGGATGCAGACGTGAGGTTGTGGAATCAAAGGCGTTGGTCCAAAGGGACAGTCCGAGCCCAAAATCTGCTTTGGGCCAGTTGTTAGGCCTCATTGTTATCACATACGGTGTTATTGGACCATTTTCGCTGTTTTAGTGTTTCACGTTATTTTAATTTAGACAATTGCCGGACAGCAGAAAGATACAGATATACAGTAATTTAACGGCTTAGTACTTTTTCTAGAGAATTTCTAAAATTTTACTTTTATCCATTTATCAACTTAACATAATCAATCAATAATTCAATCAATTACTCACGCCAATCTGTTTGCCTATTACTATATACTCTAAATATAAATTCAAGCCAATCTCTTTTGAGTATAACTAAATGTATCCATCTATCCATCTATCAGGACAGTGTACTTGCTCACCTGACATAAAAAAAACAGTGAGGAGCAATTTCCACCAATAACCCTTTGATGCAATAAGGTATTTGTAAATGGTATTATCAAAACAAAAATAACTTTTAATTTTAGACCAAAATACTGTCTGTAAATAAGTTTTTTTTCTTAAAGGGATAGCTCCCAGTAAAATGAAAGTTCTGTCATCATTTACCCAGCATTTACTTGTTTCAAACCTTTATTGTTTTTTTTTTCTGTTGAACACAAAACAAGATATTTTGAAAAATGTTGCAAACCTATAACCACCGACTTCTATAAAATTAGTTTTTCCTACTATAAAATATATTTCCTACTAAAATATATTTAGTGTTCAACAGAAGAAACAAGCTCTTAAAGTTTTTCAAGCACTTGATATTGAGTTAATAGTGAACAAGTTTCATTTTCGTTTAATTTTTTATCCACTTAATACCAAGATGCTAGTTAGGGAACACCCTCCCCCACAGTCCCTGTGGGATTCAGGTGGTCCGTTTGAATTTTCTGACTCATCCTTTAATAGTCAAGGAAATGCGACCAAAACCCTGGAGTCATTGGACCTCACTGGTGTACACAACTGTAGGGATGCAAATGCTCCTGTGTCTCTGATTTAATCAATGAATGCCAGTTTGCAGATCTTTCGTAGAACTTAAGAATTCGATTGTGTTGCTCAAGAAAGACCCAAAAAGGATGTCCCATCCTGAGCTCCCGAAGGAACTGAGTCAGGATGTTGTCTCTTGTTCCACATTGGGGTTTCCTGTGGACCCTCTTCATACTCAGATGACCATGCAGATATGCAGGAAGCTGGAACAGCTTAAGAAAAGTCCTGTTCTTCTAGTGTTTGTAGACCGAATAGTGCATCTTTTGTTTATCCGTTGGCTCTTAAGTCTTAAGCAATGTTAGTGAGGATCAAGGTCCCATTCTTCTACATGAACTCTTTCCTCCTTATTTTAGGGGTGTTTCAATGAGTCAAATGCTTGTCATAGAAATATTGCTGACTTTGCTTTCATAAGTGGGAGGTATCCCACCCTTGGACTTGGTAATGATGTGACCTATGATCTCTCCATGATGGTCATCATAAGTTATGCAGGCCATGATTCATCATGGGGTTAAATGTCGAAAGCAAGACTGGAAACATATGTGAAGCATGTACTATAAACATTAGTCTTTTGAGAACAGGATGGGTGTCCATTTCAGAAATGCTCCTCATATTTGCATTGGCAGGTTCCCATGGTGTTAAAATTGATATCAAGACTTCTTTTGCATATCTTATTACAGTTAAGTGTGCACAAGTGATCACTTACTTAGAAATACTCCAAAAATGGTCTGCTTTTCATTGTGTTTCTTAGAAACAACCAATAGGTTTGCATCTGCACCCAACTATTTGGCTCTCTTACCAGTCAGACCTCTAAAATATGGTAAAAAAAGAAGCATGTACTGTAAGTTATTCTGTTCATTTTCATCTGATAGGCCTTATTTTCATAATATCAGTCCATAAAAAGGCCATTGCATTGATAGAGCTGGTCTCAAGTGTTTGCTCAATGTCACATACAAAACTGTGGCTCAGGAAGTCAGCAACTTAAGTCCCAGGTGATTCCCCGGCATATTAAACCTAATCGTATAATTGGACATGGACGTCACAACATCCCTAACAAGATCTGAGTGTATCATGATGTAAGTGGTCTCAGGAATCCATCGATCTCTGAATGCCTTCGTCTCGTATCACACATAGGCGCGTTTGGGTTCATTTTGTACGTGATAAAATGTTCAAGGCTGCGTCCAGACGCTTCTTGATAACATATGGCTGTATTATTATTTTTTCCATTCTTCAGGCTTTAAATCTTTTTGGCGCTTCACCACTGGCATTCTCCAGAGCTTATTTTACCATATATGGCTTGCATTTAAAGCAACAGGGAGCATGGTGACTAAGGAAAGGGCACGGCTCATGAGGGAGTATCCTGACCCTGAACTGAATGTGCATGTTGGGAGGGGAGAGGATGTGGAGTGTGTCCATTTCCTGTGCATTTTTCTCCTCCCCTCTTTGGCTCCCTTTTATTCGAAAGGGGGTTAACTTCCTACACCCATAGCCTGTTGGTTAAATATGTGTGAATAAATGTCCATTTGATCCTTTCTTTATTGATGTCAAGCTCCAATAGCACATTCAAATGGCGTTTCGTGAGATAAAAAGGCTCGCACGTAGCCAAGTACAAGGCATATTTACATTTTAAAGTCCAGATGTATTATATCTTGAACTAAAACATTAGGCCTCACAGTTATGACCTTATTTCTCTTAATTGCCAGATGTAAAATTGTATTTTGAAACAGTTTCATTGACAGTTAGTTTGATTAGTTAAATAGCATTAAGCTGCATAGAAGTAACACAAGATATTAAGTTATATGTAAGAGATATAAACTCTAAATTCTTGCCATTATGAGAAAAAAATCTATTCAGTTGGCATGTCATGAGCTTGAAAATCCTTTTCCAAGATTCAAGCTCAATTGTGAGAACTTGCAATTTCAAGATATATTTAATCTCGAAACATAACTTCATATATACAACTGTATATAGACATGATGATTAGGGACTTTTAGAGATATAAAATCTAAATGTCCAATATACGTCAATTATGAGGAAGTAAATTACATTCCCTCACCATTACAAGAAAATAATAGTGATTTATGAGACAAAAGTGACAGCAGAATTGGACTCGTAGACCTAAACTATGATTTATGGTAATGTTTTATAACATGACATCCAATATTGAACTAGCTACCAAAATGACTCAAAGTTATGTCTTAATTTTTTTTACTTTATCTTTCTTTAAAGTTCTTTTATTCCTCAGTGGGAAATATACTCTCACATTCACACACATATGCTACGGCCAATTTAGTTTATTCAGTTCACCTATAGCACATGTCTTTCGACTTTGGGGGGATATCGGAGCATTTGGAGGAAACCGAACACGGGTAGAACATGGAAACTTTAAGAAATGCCAACTGACCCAGCCGGGACTTGAACCAGCGACCGACTTTTTTGCTGTGAGGCGACAGTGCTAACCACTGAGTCACAGTGTTGCCCTCTTTATAGTTCTATAGAAAATTATTGGTTTGGTTGTATTACCTTTACATCAAGTCACATTACCAGTTGAATAGTACATTTTTATTGTGATACATAAGTACTGTTTGATAAAACAGGCAAAATTATGAAAAAAAAGTTGGAATGTATTGGACGTAGACCTATTCGATTTATCCGCTTTTTAAGTCGTGATGTATTGGTGACGTATGGAATACTGTTTCCAGGTCCAAGCCACTACTTATTTAGATTGAGAAAATGTTCGTTTATGACCACTTTTTAGTCCTATCACACATTAAAGTGAATTTTATATAAAATCATGGTGTACACAACAGTCTCTGGGCTTGCTGCTTCACAAATACCAAAATTTTAACAATTTCTAAAAAAACGAATCACTTTCTGCACATCTGATATTAGGCATGACTACATATATTGTGATTGTAATTTTCAAAAGTATTACATCGCTTTGCAAACGTTTATTATTACCATTCGATGAGTCTCCCCATACAGTCTGATAGAGCGCTTGGAAGCCCCTTCGCGTGAGGTCAATCTTAACAAGCGGATTATGATTCTTTTTATGTTTAATAATGTTTTCTGATGACATCCAGTAGCTAAAAAGCAGCAAAAAGCTTCAAGTCTATAAAAGTAAGCAGTGTAGTAAGTCAGCCATGATGTGTTTACTACTGTTCATGCTCCAAATGCTCCACCAAACATTGAATGGAGTCCATAAATACCAGCAGCTCTGACTCAAACACAAAGGTGCGATCAGAAAATGCATGATTTGCTCTCTTTGACTTTCCCCTATGTCTTGTTTTTCTGTCTCCTCTGAACGTTCAAACCCAGATCGTTTCCTGGCTTTGAGATTTTCCTACTGAGTGATTGGCGTGCTCACTCAGTTAAGCGTCCGCACTCTGAGAGAGAACCACGGCGATATTCGTCATAATTATAGTTGCAATTATCAGTGCAGTAAGTGGGCGGTTTGGCTGTGAGGTCTCTTAAAACCGAGAAATGTCACAGAGGCACCATTGTGCTCATTCTCAGGCCAATCTTTGTTTGAATCACAACGGGTGGTGGTGGTCGTAAAGGGTGCAAAAATGTTTTTTCTTGAGCCGTTGATTGTGCTTTGTGCAATAACAGACAAACATTACATGCCGTCATTGAGAGAATCCCAGCAGACCTGAAAACATAGCAGAACATTATTTTATATCTCTAGTATAAATTGTTGGGTAGCACGTCATTTCAAGTACCCATTTTCACTATTAACTACTAGCTTCTTACCTGCATATTCTTAAGATATTGGCTTTATTAGTACTTATAAAGTACATATTCTGCATGATCTTATTTTAAATACCTATAATCCTACCTAATACCTTAATAAGCAGCAAATTACTAATTTATTGAGGCAAAAGTCATAGTTAATGGTTTGGTAATAGTGAGAGTTGTACCTTAAATAGTGTGACCAATAGTTGTTAAATTAAAATGTCAGAATGTCGTTAACCTTTGACCTTTTTTATTGCTGTCAGGCGGAGGGTGATGTGGCGGCCCTGAACCGCAGGATTCAGCTGGTGGAGGAGGAGCTGGATCGGGCTCAGGAACGGTTGGGAACTGCACTGCAGAAACTGGAAGAAGCGGAGAAAGCAGCAGACGAGAGTGAGAGGTCAATGGAAACTTTTAATTTCGAAATAATGATGGAAGGAATGATTTGCTTTGTCACTTTGAGTTCAAACTACATTGCTTCTGTCAACGAAACACCTTTATCTCATCGGAAAACAATCCTGAAGTGGATTGCGTAAGACGTTATACAATGTGATGGAATTCAAATATAATTTTAAGAGAGAACACGGTTTTTACTTTGTTTGAGAGGTTCTATTTAAAGGGATAGTTCACACAAAAATGAAAGTTCCAAATCACTTTAAATTTCTCATGAAAAAAGATGCTTTAAAGAATGCTAGAAACTGGTTACCATTGACTTCCATTGTATTTTCTTTCCGACTATGTTTGTCAACGGCTACCATTTTCCAACATTCTTCAAAATATATTCTTGAGAGCGGGTAAAAGGTGAAATTTAAGGCATAGGTCATCCAAAAATGAACTATTTGAGCTTAATTGTTCTGTTGAAAACAAATGAAGATTTTTAGAAAAATGCTGGTTGCTGGAACCTACTAACTTCCATTGTAATTTTATTTTCCGACTATGGAATTTGATGGGTCCCAGCAACCAGTACACTGAAAAACATCTTCTTCTGGGTTCAACAGAAGAAGGTCATAAAGGTTTAAACCACATGAGGGAAAGTAAACAATGAGGTAATTTTCATTTTTATGTGAACTATCCCTTATGTAAATTTTCAATACCATCTAAGATCTTTCGCATATTTGTTGATCTACGTTATCTGAAAGGTCATTAATAATGACTGCATCACTAACCTTTCGTTTCACCTCCAGGGGCATGAAGGTAATTGAGAACCGCGCCATGAAGGACGAGGAGAAGATGGAGATCCAGGAGATGCAGCTGAAGGAGGCCAAACACATCGCCGAGGAGGCCGACCGCAAATACGAAGAGGTGAGTTACAAGCGCCTTGAGGAGCGCAGCTTCCAGATGTTTGATGTTTGAAACTGTTCTGAAAGCCATCTCCACTACAGGTGGCCCGTAAACTGGTGATTCTCGAGGGTGAGCTGGAGCGTGCGGAGGAAAGAGCCGAAGTCGCTGAATGGTATTGTCTACCTATTCTCACACTTTTAATCTTACAGACTAAAATGTGAAAGTTTGTTGCTTTACCACTTAAAAGATTGTTTTCTTTTCAAACAGCAAAGCTAGTGATTTGGAGGAGGAATTGAAAAACGTTACCAACAACCTTAAATCCCTAGAGGCTCAGGCAGAGAAAGTAAGTCAACATCTCTCTTTTATCTGCTCACTTTCATAAAGACGCAATTTGAGGCTTGACTTCAGAGCCTGATAATCGCTTTGGAACGAAACACGGTAATTTACAGACTTACGGTTGAAGTTCTCACAACACAATAGCTTCAAGAGAGATGCAAAGTTGATTCGATGTTGTCAGAAAGTGAAATGTTTTTTTCTTTGCCTGTCTTTTGTCTCAGTACTCAGAAAAAGAAGACAAGTATGAAGAGGAAATCAAAGTTCTTAGTGACAAGCTGAAGGAGGTAAAGAAGTCAATTAATGAGACAAGGTCAAAGACAAGCTGCCCTTTCTCATCCCAAATGACTTTTGTTAAACTTCCTTATTGTGTTTATCAGGCCGAGACCCGTGCAGAGTTTGCAGAGAGGACAGTGGCCAAACTGGAAAAATCCATTGATGACCTTGAAGGTACGAACATATTAATTAGTTCTTTGGGTTAATCTCTGTGTCAAATGAGTTCTTTTTTTCTTTTAACAAGATTTATGTAGCCAAACAGTTCAGCTCGAACAGTTTTTCTACATTGTTCATGCAGTTATTCATAGAGATTCTGCTAATTTGATAACATTTTCCAGACATGCGAGTAGCTGTTTCAAAAACACTGTAGCTATTCTAGTAATAAACAATGGCCTAGATACCTCAGTAGGAATAGTGGCAACAGATTGGGAAAGTTTATCATTTTGGTGAATTGGCTCATTTAGATAGTTTGTTTTTGTGAATTTCTTTGTTTGAATGGTTCATTTGAGTGAACTTCATCTATTGTCAAAGCTGCTGCTTTTTCTGGAATGCGATCAAATGTGAGAATGGAGGAGAAGCAGATGTTTTGATGACTCAAATGGGTTCAAAAAACAGATTTTGGTTGGATTTGGATCGTTCATTTCAGTCAGTTGCTTCATTTAGTTGACACACACAGGTTTCTTAACTATATTTGATTGGTTTGGGTGGTTGATTATAGCAGATTACTTCTTTAAGAAGTGGTCTTGATTGGTTTAGCATAACACTTATTTGACTTCACATTTGGATAGTTTGGCTGGTTCATTTTTTTGTAAATGTATTTTCTGACTTAATGAACTGGTTCAAAACTACATTTACTGATTTATTGTTTATTTCATATTGCAATTATGCCATTTAACATGATCTTTTTTTCTTTGCTGTTATTCACATACTGTAAAAAGTAACATTTCAAGTTGTTTACAGAAAGTCAAACATGATCAAAAAGTAGACTTGATTGGATTGGATTATTTTTAGTGAATTGATTCCCTGAGATGACACAGTTTGATTCCAGAACTAGATTTGGTTGGTTTGCTTGATTTAAAGGATTGGTTCAGAAGCAATGAAGTAATTAAAATACTAAATTTGATTGGTTTAGGATGGCGGTTTTTAGTCAGCTGCTTTATTGAGATGGAAAAAAAGTGCTAAATTAGATTCAATTGGTTTGGATGGTTCATTTTAGAAACAAAATCTGACTTTTATCAGTTCCTATATATAGGAACTACTTCAGAAGCTAGATTAACTAATTTATTGTTCACTTTATTGTGCACTTAAGTGATTTAACATGGTCTTTTTCATAAATTTGTACATTATTAATCACAAAGAAAAGAAAAATACTCTTGATACTAAAATTTATTCCAAAATGACATTTACTTTTTTAAATGAGTTAATATACCTAGATATTTGTTTTGGTAGCATACGCTGAAGCTAACAACCATTTAAACTGGGTAAGTTTGACTTGGCAGCAGCACTACATGCTCTGAACGATTTGTACAAACAGTGAAGTTCTTAGTGAACTTTAGTGAAGGTTAGGAAGTGGCTAAATGAACTTTTCACCTTTAGAAATGACCAGTGGCTTAGCTGCACACATTGAGAAGTCTTGCATGGATGGGGTTTTACAGGTCACAGGCGGGTCATCCTCCCGGCCTATATAACGGCTATAAAAATCTTTTGAAACACACAACACCATATTGTTTTAGAGATATTTTGTCAGAGTTCCAGCAGGCTCATATTTCATACTACTTCAACCCTTTGCTGAAAGATGATATATTTGACTCGGTATATGGAATCAGTTTGAACAAGCCTGCTATTGCTTCTGTCCCAAGAGAAATAAAGTATGTCTGTTTCCTACAACGCTGGTCAATTCATTACAAGACTAAATTCCACATTTGCTTAATAAAAGTATAGATGCCTAATAAAGGTAAATAAGGGTGCATATCTTCTGTGGGTCGTATGGAAATTTTACAATGTTACATTGTTTAGCGCACAATTTGCTTAGGCTGTTTCTGGTAGAAGGGGATCTCTGTGAGCTTCATAGCAGGTTTAGCTTCATACATCCATTAACTTCTTGTCTTTCTCTTTTTCATTTTGCTTCTGGTCGTTGCTGCATCTCCTCCTTCGCTTTCCTGCTTTTCCTGCCAATCTTCAGATGAACTCTATGCTCAGAAGCTGAAGTATAAAGCCATCTCTGAGGAGCTGGATCATGCTCTCAATGACATGACATCCCTGTAGATCCATCTCTGTCCCGCTCTACTGCATCTCTTTCTTGCCACTTTCTTCATTTTTGCTTGAATGTTTTCATCAGTCTCAATAAAACACTCATGTTGTTTAATTTTAGATTCTTAATCTTCTTCTTTCATTCCTAAATTTTCATCACAAAAACTGGAAAAGGTTTCTATGTTCATGGAAAATCTAGAAATTATTTGTATAAATATCTGGTTTAAAGGCCCATTTTGATTTTAACATGTAGTTGATTTGCGATTTATTCTCTTAGGAACTGTTCAAATCTGTTCACAAATCTAAAATTGTTAATTCATTTATTTTTAATTGTCCATTTATCATAAATACAGTTACAGTTAATAAAGTTACAGTGATTCCTTTTTTATATCGATTTCAAATATATTTAATAAAAAGTTGATTAAAATTTGTACATATCATAAAATGTACTCCATATAAACAATGTAAAATTTTTCTGCTCTTTTATGTGATTTTCTGATGTCCACAAAGGTGAGGTTCCATTTTAGTTGTCTAATTTCACCCTTATATCTATAATTACATAGTATTTAAAAAAATAGCTATGTATTATGTCACTTATCCTAACAGTTTAAAGATTATTTAATTGTATCCATAAATATCATGCTAATCTAATGTCATTACTGACTTGTCAACGCTTGTCAACTGAATTTTCTTTTTTTAACACTTGAGTGGTTGTGGATGAAGAACACTAAGAAGTGCACTAAACTATACTTGTGTGTGTGTGTGTGTATCAAGAAAATGGTGTGTATAGCCTAAAATCTGACTAATTGTTTTCATTTTTGCTTTTAGAAAAATTATCTTCTGCAAAAGAAGAAAATCTCGGAATGCACCAAGTGCTGGATCAGACACTTCAGGAGCTGAACAGCTTATAAAGAGAGACGATGAGAGAAAACGACGTCCATCTTAAAACATTCCACAGATACTCTCCTTCATTCCAACTCGCAAACTATTGAGCCCTATTTTCTCACAGAATAATAATTTAATTTTTGGTCTGAGATATTTCTTTTATGCTTTTTTTTTCTGACTTGGCTCGACAACTTTAAAAAATTAGCCAAACGATGAGGTGCTATATTCGAGTTTTCCTTATGAAACAATGTTATAAGTTACTTAATAAATGTCATACCTCATGGAAAGTGAACATTCATGTGCTCAAGCAAAAAAAAAAAAAAAAAAAAAAAACACTTGAAGTTGTGCTGTTATGTTTTTTAAAGAACCGAAGAAGTTTTGAAGGCGCTTGAAGTGCAGTGTGTTTCATAATTACATCATGCGCTCCATCTACTGGTCACATGATGCATTGCAGTTCATTACTCCAATGATAATGCACCATGTATACTATGGTATGTACATATATTAAAGTACCAAGGTAATTTTGTGGAACCAACACAAAATGAGGACCAAACAAAGACCAAAGAAATATTAGCGATTCCCGAAACTTTTCTGTGAATTTTCTTCCCCCCCCTGTCAAATGAGTATTTCAAAATGCCTCAAGTTTCTTTTTCCACTTTCTGTGTAATAAATTTTTATAAAAACTCTGTTTGTGAGGTAAACGTTTGATTATTCTCCAGAACAATCTACAGTGCTGAATTGCTGATTTAATATGCTTGGTTAAAGAGGTTTGAGCAAAACATCTCACACTAAAAGTACTTACAGTAAGCGTTAGCAGTAACCACATGACGCGCCAGACCTGTCAGAATCTTCGCCACCACCGCAACAACAAAAAGTGGGACGAACTAGCTGATAAATATTAATTACATTACGTGACGTTCGTCGAGCAGCCTTACCTGATTTGCCTGCAGGTTCATCTAATTAGACTTGACTAGACCTTCCAGGAAGGCGAAAGTAGCGTAAATGCTATTCATTGTATGCTCATACGTCATAGCTTTTGCCGCGAACATATCAACTTTCCACGTTTGTAAACTGGATATATGTTTTCAGCTGAATCAGAAGAATGATTTGGAGTACACTGCTGTTGTTATTTATAGTTGAAACGTGTATGTCGATCACTTTGTTTAAACCACACCCATACAACAGTTTTTAACAGGTGAGGTCACGTCAACTGCTGTCACAATACCGTGTGTTCTACCTCGGCAGGTGAGTGCGTTATAAACATTACATGTTTATTACTTATATTATTATTAGTTATTGTTAGTGTCAGACATAAAGAAACATGTATTATTAACAGCGTGTCGCGTACAGGACTGTAATTGCAGTATGTAAAGCGTCTCACAAGTTGAAATTGTAAACAATTTTTTGTACGAATTAATTCTGTTTATTTAACGGTAAATATTTTGTCGCACTTGAGTTAATTTTTGTTGACCTTTATTTTAATCTCTGGGCAATTCGCATAGATTTAAAACAAATTAGAAATTATATTAAGATGATTAACACTTTCATTAGAAAGTGTGTGTGTGTATATATATATATATATATATATATATATATATATATATATATATATATATATATGTATATATATATATACTTTGAAAAATAAAATTTCTCTGATATATACAGTAAAATTATTTACCCATTTTGTCTTTTGTTGCTTTGATATTGTTCTCATTTGTTAGTTGATTTGGATTTACACAAACACAAAATGACTTTCGCTGACCTTTATACATACAGAAAAAGTATGCATTACATCATAAGATTATTTATGTGTTTATAGGACACGTTGGATGTCATGGCCGTTCCCTTGTCAAATGACAGCAGTAATGCAGCATTTAGCTGGTTTACGGAATACCAGCGCAGCTGCATTCTGGAGAATGGAGTTGTTCCAGAATGGTTTCATGGCATAATATCCAGGAAGTAATAGAGCTATTATTATACTTAATAATATACTTATTATTGTATTATATCACAAAAATACGCAAACTTGACTTAAGTTGTTAAAAAATGCTCAAAATCTGTCATGTCATCCTTGATGATGTAATCTATGAGAAAATCAGGTTTCTGATATGCAGTCTGATAAAATATTTTTGTAATTTAGAGCTGCAGAGGAAATGCTGATGTGCAAACCACCTGGTTACTTCCTCATTCGTGTTAGCGAGAGCAGAGTGGGTTACACATTATCTTATCGGTAAGTGTGTGAATATGGCCATTGTTGCCAGTTATTAATTTTGACTATAAGGAACCACACAATATCTAAACATGAATGAGTCCATTAGACCTAACAGAGGTCCTGTTAATGTTCTTCTCTTAGAGCTGGAGATCGATGCCGGCACTTTATGATCAACGTTTTGCCAGATAACCAGTTTATTATAGTGGGAGAAAAGACGGTCTATTGTTCCCTTCATGACTTGGTGGCGTTCCATCGCAGATGCCCCATTCTCCCCTACAATGAATTGCTCACTGTGGCCTGTGAACAGGTAAAGGTTTACGCTAGCATATTGTTGCTCTGTATGTTACAAACAGGTTGGCTATGGTTATTCATTATTAATGACTAGACAGACACAAGTCAGTCTAGTTAGAGCCATGGGTGCCCAAACTCGGTTCTGGAGGGCCGCTGTCCTGCATAGTTTAGCTCCAACTTCCTTGGAAGCCTGCTTGGAAATTTCTAGTTAAACTAGAAAGAGCTTGATTAGCTCGTTTAGTTGTGTCTAATTTGGGTTGGAACTAAACTCTGCAGGACACCGGCCCTCCAGGACTGAGTTCGGGCACCCCTCAGCTGTTATATCTGCCCAACAGGAACATGAAGCTATGTATTTTTTCTCTTTTAACATATAATTTAAACTGATATTTTTATAAGATTTTAATTATTTTTCTAATTTTTGTAGAAATAATAGTGTAAATTAATTCTGTGTAATAAATATTATGCACAAAATATTTGTATAACACGCTTTTTAATTTATTCATAAAAAAATAAAAAAAGATTTTATATATTGTATATTAATAATTATAATATGAGAGTTGAGTTGACTTTATTGCTACCCATAGGTAGATTCTTTTTGCAGCAAAGTTTAGCATTTGATACAAACAATTAAATCACACATATACTGTACATACCCACATATACACATACAAAAGTACCTTTTAAAATAATAAGCAAGTCATTCTATATCAATTGTTTGTTCTGTAGCCAATCAAAAAACCATTTCTTAAGGGGCTAAATAAGATCATTTAAAACTGCTTTTATTCTAGCCAAAATAAAATAAATATTTGAGAAATATAAATAAATATTTGAAAAAGAATAAATATTTGCCACTGGAGGGCAACATGTTTTGTACACTTTGTTTTTTATTCTGACATAGCCAACAATTGATGTTTAAAACATCAGAAACACTAAGAGTGGAAGGATGTTTATTTTCACCATCAACATTATTCGTAATCTTTGTATATGTGCATTGATCTTTGAACAAGTTTTCTTATTTGTATTTGCAGGGTGGCAAAACCAACTATGTTGAGCTGTTATTTCCTCAAAAGAAAGACTTAAGCCATAGGCAGGTTGAATGGATAAGTTCTTCAACAGACACAAATGCTCTTCAATCAAATATCTCTGAAGAAAACCAGACTTCACAGCTTCAAAACAATTCTACAAGTCATCCTTCAAGACTCTATCCCAGCTTGGAGACAGAAGTGAGCGCTTTGAGTATACAGAGCACGGTAATATACAGTAAATTTATTACATAGTTCATTTATACTACAGGATAAACCACAGCTGAAGTAGTTCCGCATTACAATTTCATATAACTATGCTGAATGATTTAAGTTATTTACCAAATTCATTCATTCATTCATTTTCTTTTCGGCTTAGTCCCTTTATCAATCCGGGGTCGCCACAGCGGAATGAACCGCCAACTTATCCAGCATTTGTTTTACGCAGTAGATGCCTTTCCAGCTGCAACCCATCTCTGGGAAACACATCCATACATTCTCATTCACACTCATACACTATGGACAATTTAGCTTACTCAATTCACCTGTACCGCATGTTTTGGACTGTGGGGGAAACCGGAGCACCCGGAGGAAACCCACGCAACCACGGGGAGAACATGCAAACACCACACAGAAATGCCAACTGGCCCAGCCGGGGATCGAACCAGCGTCCTTCTTGCTGTGAGGCGAACGTGCTACTTACTACGCCACCGTGGCGCCTATTTACCAAATTGTCTAAACAAATAAATAAAAATGCTTCAGATGAGATGTGTACGAAACTAGTCCTACACACAGGAGCATATTAAGGACAGAAACCAAACAAACATCAGAACAATGTCTACTGTTTTGGTAACTAGTATAAGCAGAATTATAATAAAGTACGAGTATAACAGTACACAGAAGTCCCCATCTTTACATGCCCATCTACACCTGGTGTTAAGATGCATTTCGATGACAATGCAGGCGTAAACAAGGTCAGAAATATTTGTGCTCGACCACTTTTGAGAAAGTTTCAATGGATGGATTACGTAGTGTAGATAATTAAGTAGTATTAACTATTCTCTACTGACCTAAATTGTAAACATTTTGGGATGTATTGTCAACATACTACCCAGAAGGGGTTTCAAATTTGTTATCTCAAATAATAAAGTAGGTTTGACGGTAAAAAAAAAATAAAAAAGTAAGATATTCATGCTAAAACACATGGCGCGGTGCTTTCCGTCTGGTATGCGTTGGCTTATGTGTACACAAGATAGGATTTGTTTTTTCAATGTAAACGGGTGTGTGACTGCTATACACTTACATCTTTTGCAGCACCTTGCACATGATTGACACATTCTTGTAGACACTGTATCAAGAGAAAAGTATTGTAACATTTACATGAAGCACCATTTATTAATGTCAATTCCAAAGCAGTGGACCAATCAGAATAATTTGCAGATGCGGCAAGTAGCCCAGATGGGGCAAGTTTATTTACAGTAGCAAGTTGGCAACATGGCAGAACCATTGCTGAGTGTTGCATCTTGTGTTTTGTCACATTCAAAGATACATACTTGTGTGAATACCCCCTCAGTTGTTGCAGTGTTGTAATCTTTTTTTCCTACTATAGTGATTGGTACATCTAGACTAGACTAGACTATTTGTCATCTAAATATTAAATCAAACCATGAAGGTTCATGATGAATAAATACACCATTACATTTACTATTACAAATAATGCACACCAGAGTCAACTATTCCTTTCTTAAATATTCAGAATTAATAAACAGGTTAATCAAGTTATGTTTTTTTACTACAGGATCAGCCAACAAAGCCAATTCCAAAGCCTAGAACTGTATTTACTTCTAAAACGCCAACTGAAGAAACACCACCACAGTTACCGCCCAGAATGCGCTTGCCAAGCCGCTTACAAACAACCACGGAGGACAGATCGCAAGGGTTGATGCCAGTAAACCCTGACAGACAGCAAATCACACCAAACACACCCAGTGAAGGCCGTACCCAACAGAAAAACCAACAACAGAAACCTGTGGTCCTGAGCCTGGTGAACATTAAGAAAAAGCTGAAAAAGAGGCGCTCTGAAGATCACACTTATGAGGAGATCACTGGCAGTTTGGAAAGCAGTAACACTAACGTTGAAGGACTAGTGGAAAATGACTATGAGGAGTTACCCGAACATCCGATATCTGATGGTATTCCTAAATCCAGTAATGGAAACTTACCATCTGAGTACCGACATCCACCCCCTTTTGCACCTGGCTACTAGATAAAAACATGAACAATGCCTTTTATTGTTATTTGTTGGGTTGTTATTTTTAAACATGCTGCATTTCAATTTTGTTTAGCGTGTCATCTGGAAAAACCTGTCTGGCTTGGTTAAAAATCATCACCGTATATAATAGGAACAGTATGTGCCTGTGGGCATGAATTTGAATAGTTTCAACTTCCTAAAATCAAGCATTTTATATATCGGGAGACTGTAAAATACTCTGTAAATATTTGCTTTGGACTGCAGTTGGCCAAAAATTGTACAGATAATCAAAGAAACACTTAGATTTCCTCCATATTTCCCACATTGTGATAGTTTTATGGTTTATGATGGTTCAGATGGTTTTCCATTTAGGTCTTCAGTGCGCTTTGTATTTGCTGGGCTGTTTCAACCTACATTTGAGTAAAATACTGACTAGCCAACCCACTTATTAGAAAGTAGCGGTATAAAGGTACACAGAAGTCCACATCTTTACATTGTTCTCTATACGTTGCTAGCAATCCTCATAGAATGTTAAAAATGCTAAAACACATAGAGCGGTGCTTTCCGTCTGGTGTGCGATGGCTTATGTGCACACAAGATGGGATTTTATTTTTTATTTTTATGTAGACATGCGCGCGTGACCGCTATACACGTACATCTTTTTTAGCACCTTGCACATGATCAACACATTTTTTTAGACACTATGTCAAAGAAGTCAACTTTTACATGAAGCACCATTTGTTACATGGAATAAAATAAAATATAAGTTATTCAAGTTTGAAAATATCTTCACACCAGTAAACCAGCTCCATAATTATTGATACAGGACAAAATGGATCCATGCTTTCATGCCTAATCGAGACTTTTCCTTTTCCAAACTTCCCTCATCCAATTTTGGTGATATCATGTGAATTGTAGCCTCAGTTCGCTGTTGTCGGCTGACAGGAGTGGTGTGTTTTTCTGATGCTGTAGCTCATCTGCTTTAATGTTTGATGAATTGTGTGTTCTGAAATGCTCATTTGTTTTTAATTTGTAGCCTTTATGTACTCTGAAGCGGTCTGGAGGTTCTCTGCTGACATATCTCTGACATGTACAAGGCATTTTCCCCACTGCTTTTCAGTTTATCTGACCATCCTAATTTATAAACCCTGGAGATGGTTTTGCATGAAAATCCCATTTGACAGCAGTTTCTGAAATGCACCAGTCCGTCTGGCTCCAACAACCATGCCACAGTCACTTAAATCACCTGTCTTCCTCAACCAGATGCTTGGTTTGAACTTCGTCTTGACAGTGTCAATGTCTGAATTCAGTTGCTGCAAAATTAATGGCTATTTGATGCAAGCTTTAATAAGTTGAACAGATACCTAATAAATTGGCCAGTGAGTTATTGTTTATTTTATTTTATTGTATTGTATTTGGGGCGCCACGGTGGCGTAGTGAGTAGCACGTTCGCCTCACAGCAAGAAGGTCGCTGGTTCGATCCCCGGCTGGGTCAGTTGGCATTTCTGTGTGGAGTTTGCATGTTCTCCCCGTGGTTGCGTGGGTTTCCTCCGGGTGCTCCGGTTTCCCCCACAGTCCAAAGACATGCGGTACAGGTGAATTGGGTAACCTAAATTGTCCATAGTGTATGTGTGTGAATGAGAATGTATGGATGTGTTTCCCAGAGATGGGTTGTGGCTGGTAGGGCATCCGCTGCGTAAAACAAATGCTGAATAAGTTGGCGGTTGATTCCGCTGTGGCGACCCCAGATTAATAAAGGGACTAAGCCGAAAAGAAAATGAATGAATGAATGAATGAATTGTATTGTATTTGTATTTATATAAGTAGATTAATCTGTACGTTTGCCAGTTAGCTGGTCTTTTAGACCGGACTTTGTTTGTTTAGCAGATAAAGTTACCCACCTCAAACTACTTGATTCTATGGAAAATATCGTGGGTTTCATTGTAATTATTTATTGAAATGGTCAGGACTCTTAATTAAATGTTCAAGTATCGTGTGTCGCGAACCCAAGAGCACGCGCTTGAGGAAGCTTGCTGCACACCTGACTGCCGTCAAAAGATTGAGGAAAAATGTTGTATCAGTTCATTTAAACAGACAAAATTATCGCGCATACACACATGGAGCGAGAAAGGGCTGTAATAGCGCGTGCACATGATGCGCGCTCTCGAAATCCCCAGGTTATCGCGGTTGCTTAGTTGCGCGGCGTTTATTAGCTACAATAGCAGATCACTTGAAACACAAAAACACAAACCATCGAGGGACACGTGTTTATTTGAAGAGGCTCTCCTGCTTTTGTCATGTATATTATGCTGTGAATAGACCATCTGGAGTGCTAACTATGCCAGTGAAGAACTGACTTAAACGCAGTTCATTTAAAGAGGACTTTATTTTTTCCGCACATATATTATGGCTCCGAAAGAAAATTTACGACAGTTTCAGGAATGTACGTGAGACGTCATGTCGTCATGGTAACCGTCAGACGTTAAACATTAAAATCTCCTTGCTAGTGCACTTAGAAGTTTATAAAGTCAGAATATGAGCTGTAAAAGAAAGACAAGAACAGTATAATGTGGGATGTTTCTTGCAAAAAAAATGGATATGGGATCCAGGAGTGGCCTGATGGATGTAAATATGAGGGAGAATTCGTAAATAACCTGAAACATGGCGATGGTGTCTTCATATGGACAAATGGAGAGGTATGTTTTTCTCTTTATATCCTGGAATAGTTGTATGGTTCTGTGATATTGAAGTTGTGATATTGTTGTCATTAAACATATTTCTACAATGTTTATCAGCGTTTGATGAACTTTTATTAGACTTGACCTTAAGTTAACATGAGGAGTAGTAATTATTAGTTTTAAACACCTTGAATCAACTCAGACATCCGCAACAATCGGTGTTTTTATACGTTATACTGAATTTTATATTTATTTTCCCCCATTAAGGTATTGTTTAATGTCTATCAATAAAAAATGAGTAAATATTGTTTGAGAAATACAAATTCGTTGAATAAAAAAGCCAATGTTTACTTTAGCTGAAAATATTTATTAATTTAAGTATTTTGCACTGCAGTTTTCAGTTACAGTTCTAATACATTTTAAAAATTTATTTATTTAACATTTTTTACATATGTAAATGTTATTGGATATTATAAAAGTATCTATCCATCCATCCATCCATCCATCCATCCATCCATCCATCCTGTCAGAATCACACCCTTTGGATTGATAACATTTTTACCAAATATTTAATTACTATAACATGAATTAACCCTAAGCCAAACATTACAATTATTTTAAAAATTTATCATCATTATTATTATTATTTTATTTCTAAATATCTTATAGTCTTTGCCACTGTGATATCATACAATTGTCATGTTTATTCAGTCCTACGAAGGTTCATTTTTCAAGGATTATCGTCACGGCAAGGGCACATACTCCTGGCCGGACAGGTCCAAATACACAGGAAAGTTTTATTTGAACCGAAAAGAGGGATATGGAGTGCAAGTTTTCCCAGACGGATCAACCTTTCAGGTAAACAACTGCCATTTTACTCATTAACAAACCTTTTTTTATGATGCAGCCTAACACATAAAATAAAACAAAACCTTTTCTCTGTAGGGCCTATATCATGCAGGTGAACGTTTTGGCCCTGGGGTCATGACATACCCGGATGGCCGACAGGATTTAGGCCTGTGGCACAGAGAAAAGTTACTGCAAATGTGCAGCACAATGGAAGACGGTTTCAGTCTGGAGGATTTCCCAGAATACATGACCAGACGGCTTGAGAAAGACTTGACACAGCCTCTTTTTCCTGTCGGTGTGGATTCGAGGGCAGACAGAGGTCATCGAGTTTCAGATCTGTGTTTATCGGAGGATGAGGAGTGCTTTATTTTGCCTCCGGAGATTGAGAGGTACTCCACAGACTCAGACCATCTGCCCATCCCTAGGCGCCTTAGGAGAGAGCTGGACCTGCACTTTTTCGGGACTAGTGAGATCAGCACAGAGTCACTGTCTATAGCTGTGCCGCTACAGCAGCGCATGAATGCACACATACAGAGACACAGGTAAGAGTGTCTTATTTATTCATTCATTCATTTTCTTTTCGGCTTAGCCCCTTTATTAATCTGGGGTCGCCACAGCGGAATGAACCGCCAACTTATCCAGCATATGTTTTACGCAGCGGATGCCCTTCCAGCCACAACCCATCCCTGGGAATCATCCATACACACTCATTCACACTCATAAACAATGGACAATTTAGCCTACCTAATTCACCTATACCACATATCTTTGGACTGTGGGGGAAACCAGAGCACCCGAAGGAAACCCCCGTGACCACGGGGAGAACATGCAAACTCCACACAGAAATGCTACCGGCCCAGCCGAGGCTCGAACCGTCAACCTTCTTGGTGTGAGGCAATTGTGCTACTCACTGCGCCACCGTGGTGCCGTCTTTTATTTAGTATTGTTGTTTTATTTTTCAAGATTAGTATTGCTATTTAATTTTTATATGTTCCATATGTATTATAATTATAATTGTTTTTATATTTAAATATTAATATTGGGCATCACGGAGACGCAGTGGGTAGCATGATCGCCTCAGCAAGAGGCATTTCTGTGTGGAGTTTGCATGTTCTCCCGGGTGCTCCTGTTTCCCCCCACAGTCCAAAGACGTGGTATAGGTCAATTGAATAAGCTAAATTGGCCGTGGTGTATGTGTGTGGATGCAAGGGTGTATGGATGTTTCCCAGTGTTGGGTTGCGGCTGGAAGGGCTTCCGCTGCATAAAACATATACTGGATAAGTTGGCGGTTCATTCTGCTGTGGTGACCCCTGATTAATAAAGGGACTAAGCCGAAAAGAAAATCTATGAATGAATATTAATATTGTTGCTTAGTATTTTATCTTATATTGTTTAAAGCAATTTAAACAAAAATTACACAACATTTACGCAACAAAATTACACAACATTTTACATGCGTTTTTCATACATTTTTATATAATTAAATTATACACAGCAACATTTTATTATATTAGCTGTTTATTCAGCATTTGCCAGTAGGTATTTTTGTGTTATTAACCCATTAGGACAGTGATAGTATTATATTACAATTTTAATATTTGTTCAGCATTTGTTATTTTATTTTAAAGTTATATTTCATAAATGCATTAATATTGACAATATTAATATTTTGTATTCATTATTATTTACTTAAATCACCAAATGTTATGATTATTTCATATTTATAATTTTTATTGTTGTTATTGGTGGTGATTTAAAATTAGGCAGAAGATGGCAGATATCTTGTGTTTAATTTAAATTGTAATATTTTATTCTATTTTTAAAATACATGAATAATGTCACTATATATTATTTATTATATTAGATCTCAATGGAATAGTACTATATTTGAATTAATTTTATTTAACCTTTATTACCTTAATTAAAGTCATATATTATGCTCTATTTTTTCTCCTGCAGATTTGAGGCAGAAACTTTAGACTGGGACGTCGCTGCAGTTCTGAACATGAACAGGGCTCAGTTTGGACCCAAAGGTCCGTTGGAGCTCAACTCAGAGCGACTGATCATGGAAGCTTCTCGTGGTGAATGCCGGAATGTTTACCGAATCCTCAGAGATGGAGAAGTTCATCCGGATGTGAGTGACGCAAGAGGACACACGGCTCTTATAGCAGCTACGGTAAGCTTGTTGTGTGTGATCAGATCCCATAGAAATTCCCATTGTTCGATTGTTAGCTTTATGTCTTGGTCTTCCATGTAATAAAATATTTTAATAATATATATACACCTGTACTTTTTTATTATATATGCAAAATAATGCAGAAAATTATGAATGTATATTATATTATATTATATTATATTATATTATATTATATTATATTATATTATATTATATTATATTATATTATATTATATTATATTATTCATTCATTCATTTTCTTGTCGGCTTAGTCCCTTTATTAATCCGGGGTCGCCACAGCGGAGTCAACCGCCAACTTATCCAGCATATTTTTACGCAGCGGATGCCCTTCCAGCCGCAACCCATCTCTGGGAAACATACACACACACACACACATTCACATTCATACACTACGGACAATTTAGCCTACCCAATTCACCTATACCACATGTCTTTGGACTTGTGGGGGAAACCGGTGCACCCGGAGGAAAACCCACGCAACCACGGGGAGAACATGCAAACTCCACACAGAAATGCCAACTGACCCAGCCGGGGCTCGAACCAGCGACCTTCTTGCTTTGAGGCGAACGTGCTACTCACTACGCCACCGTGGCGCCCGTATATTATATTATATTATATTATATTATATTACATATTTACTTGCCATAAAATGTAATAACAAAATATAATGCATAAATAATATAGGTAAATATGAATAAATTGTTATTAAATTATTAAATGTATTTTCAAATACATAATAGATAAGATAGATAATTAAATGTATAATGTAATTTATAGTAATAATAAATTATAAATTATTGCTTCATATGTTTAATTGGATTGCTTATTATTGTTTATGTATAACTTTATACACATTTTGTTGCCGAACACTTTCTTTCCTGTCATTAGAAATAGTAAGCAGAACTTCCCAGAAGAGGGCAGCATTGTTTTGTCTTTTTTCTTTTTCAGTGGTGAGCAGCATCAGATATGTGGAAAACTACAGGTTTCATATATTTAGCAACAACAACACACAAGAAAAAATTGTTTAATGAGGTATGTAAATGATGTTTGTTGTTTGTCATTTAAGGTTCATTGTCATAATGATGTCATCAACATGCTGTTGGACAATGGGGCTGATGTTAACAAGCTAAATGTTGAAGGCATGTCTGCTCTGGCCGCCTGTATGGTCCTCTACTACCCACTTCAGTCCTTACACGAGACCCTGGCAGAGAAAATGCCACGAAATATCAGCCCAGAACCACAGGTAAATGATACACAAGTGCATTATGGGTATTTTTATTTGCTTATCCACCTTTTGTACAAGTTTCAAATTATTGGTAGCACTTCCTGTTTGGGTTCTTCTATTTAGAAAAATGTTAGAGTTACTTTTGGCTTTTAATTATCGTGAATATACTTTCTTGAAATTTTAACATGAAACTTGGATCACAAACTAAACAATTTGCAGCGTTTTGTTCCTCCATGATTTTTTTTTCATTATCTGGGTTTTCATCACCATGTGTTACTGTGCATATTAAAGCATCACATAAAAACAAGTGAAGGAAGTGCCAAATTGTGATTAAAAATAATTTAATAAAAAATAAAAAAAGTTGTTACGGTCACTTAAGGTGGTTTTGTTTTTGCGCTAAAAAGGTTTAATGTGGATAATAAAATAGATAAAAACGCATTTGACGGATAAACACTTGCAAATATTACACGCATGCGACCCCATTGTCCTTGCATTGTTAACTGTTGGTTGCTAGGTTACCAATACTACAACAGACTGTTCTAACAACTATTTTTTAATTTTGTAAACATTAAAAAGATTTGCCTCCTGTTAAGATGGAAATCTGGCTATTTAATTTACATCAGTACAGTATATTAAATATACATCCATAATTTTGCTTTTCGAGTTTACTTTTTTGGAGTTACTCATGATCTACTGTAATAAATTTGTTAATTCCAAACTGTTTTCACATTCAGTAGATAAACAGTGAGGAGAATGCACGTTTTAAAGTATCACATTAAAAAAACTAGTGATAGAAATGGCAAATTTCGATGAAGAATCATTTAATTTTTAACTTTATGCCTCCGCTTGCTTCGCTTGAATTTTTGCTTGTTCTAAAAGAGTCAATGTGGATAATAGAATAGATGAAAATGCATTTGCCAAATAGAAACTGACATAATATTACACCCATAGATATATACACCCATAGATATATATATAGAGGTCACTTACCCTGCTGTTGTCTATTAGAAGGAATTTTAGTACAGGGTAGCGATGCTTTGAAATGAATGCGGGACCAAGGTGCAGTGGAGGACTGGAGATATACACATATACACATATATCTATGATCGGGAGTTTTCCCTGTGGTCAGTATGCAAATTTTTATTTCACTTACGAAAATTATAATTTGACATCACTTTTCTACATCGATAGATAAGTGACCGCACAAGCATAGCCGACAAAGAGATGGAAATGTATTATCCACCCTCCCTGTTTAATTTGATCTCATCCGAGTCCTGAAACACACCCCCTCTCCTGCTTTTTATGTCTCATTCTGACAGAGGGAGCGATTCGTTCGTGTGAATGAATCCCCGTGATGAACGACTCGTTCACTTAGCCGACAATAATTCAGGTTTCTGGCATCGCAGCATCTTGTTGTCATAATTCATTTACATTGTTTGCTGACTTTATTCAACAAAACTAGCATAAGCCTAGAATTTAGTGCGAGTTGGTGCTACTTTGCCTTGTGGTCAGTGCAGTAAGAGACTGTATCATCATCAATAACATTACTTGTTAAGCACAAAAGTTTGTAACATGCAAAAACGTTAAAAATGAAATCTTACCTATGAAATGTTATGCCTTAATGTTTTGTTTTATTTGTTCGCTCATTACTACACCGGTACACATCGTAAAGTTCAGCAATTTTACATTGGCACACTGTCTTGACTAGTGCAGTTGAAAAACATTTGTCCTGAGAGCACTGTACAAATGTGGCGGCACTAATGACGCATGCACAGGGTCTGTATGTGATATCTAGTGTATATATCTATGATATTTCACCCACTTGACTCCATTATGCTTGCCTTGCTTACCCTTGGTTGCTAGGTTACCAATACTACAACAGACTGCTCTAACAACTTGATGGAAACATGCTTAATTAGCAGTTGGGGTGTTTTTTTTTTTTTAACTTTAAAAAGATTTGCTTCAAGTTAAGATGAAAACCCTGCTATTGCATTCATATAATATTTTTTGGGGTTGTTCGGTCTGCTGAAACTGAGGAGAATTGTGACACCTCGTTGTACCCAGTGAAAAAAGATTTACTGATTGTATACAGTGAAGGGAAAAGTACACTTTTAATCTCCTTTGTTTCTGTTTTTTTTTTTTCTGTCTGTTACACTGAAGATCAAGCCTCTGGAAGACATCGCTCATGAATCTTTTCCAGATCCGATGACAGAAACAGCCAGAGATGAAAGCAAACCAGAGACATCTGAGACCAACCAAACTGACCCACGTCTTGAACCAGAACACCTTGAGGCGCAAGAAAAAATCTACGAAAAAGAGACGGTTGTTCTACTGGAAGAGCTCAACACCTCTGAGAAAACAGAGGAAAATACAGAACTAATCCAGGAAACGATGCTTGCAGCCGAAGATGAGCAGAACATGAGGTCTCGGTCTGTTCAAGTGTTGGATGATTTGGTCCCGGTTGGTTGTGTGTCATGGAGAGAAGCAAGTGAAGAGGTGGATCTGGACAGGAGCATCGGGTCAGATCCGGGTTTCGACTCGGCCTGCTCTGTGTTGAGTTTTCAGATCGAGGTGACGGAGGAGATCCTGCAGAAGAGGGCTGAGATCTTGAGCCTGACGCAAACACTGAGTCCCACAGACACACAGGAAACCGTCCGCAGAATCGCTCTACTCAAGACTGAGTTAGTGAATACATTTCTAGAGAAAATGTTTTAGGCTACTCTTTTAAAGAAAAATGTCTGTGCATATCTTGTTTTTCTAGCCAAAACACCAAACAACAAAACCAAACAAAAAAGAAGCTGTTTAATTTTGCACTGGATAACTGAGAGTATTTTACAAAACATAAATAAATATATACAAATACTGTAATATATATAAATATTAAATGTAGACATTTTTATTACTATTTAATAAACCAACAAAAAAAAAAAAACAATATTTACGTTTATATTATGATTATTAATTTCATTACTACTACTATTAAAGCAAAATGAATGTAATTCAATTCAATAAATGTAATTATTATTGTAATATTATATATTATGTTGGATATTTAATTTATTTGTTTATTTATTTATTTAAAAATAAGCATATTTATATAGTAAATTGCATTGTTCCCATCACTGTGGTACTGCTATTATTAATAATAATAACAATTAAAAACTGCCTAACAATAATATTTATATTACAATATATTGTAATATAAGATAATAACATAATATATAAAAAAATCTAATAACATCATTAATATTATATGTGAATTTATATGTGATTAACTGGTGATTGTTTGGTCTGTCAGGCATCGTAACCGATGGGCAACAGTTGAGCTTCTCTTGGAAAGAGGAGCTGATCCAAATTCCTCCACTGTCCCGGTGCCTGTGATTTTCCTGGCCATCAAAGCTGCTCATGTGAAGAGCGTCCGGCGGCTACTGGAGTGTAGAGCTCGTACAGACATTCCTCTCCCTCCAGAGGTACCATTTATTATTTTATTTTATTTTATTTTATTTTATTTTATTTTATTTTATTTTATTTTATTTTATTTTATTTTATTTTATTTT
>CAIGQQ010037719.1:8589811-8623518 GCA_903798035.1 Danio albolineatus | reverse complement strand
TATATATATATATATATATATATATATATATATATATTCTATACACATATATACCTTGCTGTACATATTAACGTAGTAAAAGCAAAAAAAAATCACTGAAAATTAGATGGACCAGCATATCTGGACAATTCAGGGTACAATGTAATTTATTGCAAATTCCAAGACACAAGGGGTCGATGAAGTTTTGATAAAATGTCTGTGTCAACAAGTAGCCTAAATTATGTTATAAATAATGTTCAATTTCTTACAAAGACCAATAAGTTCTCTTTAAAAGGTTGCTTTCACAGTTTCACAGTTCAGTTAATTTGGCTGGGACTAAGAACAACTGATTACTCTGGTTCAAACTTGCTGAAATTAACTAAAATGCAGTCATTTGACAACCTCTAAATCACATGTTGGCCAGATGTGTCGTTGAACATTTTGTCTAAACTGCATTTTGATTTGTCTGAATTGCATGACTATTCCTCCGGAACTCCCAAAAGTAAACAAAAAGAGGAGGAAAAGCCATCAGACAACACAATATGAAGAGAAAACTGTACTGACTGACAGCATCCCTGATCATTATATACGGCATTATATAGTTTGTATCCATCACTTCAGACAAACTATACATTTCGAGAATGAAGCATGAATGCAGCTTGAATTTTTTATTTTCAGTTCTGCAAATGGCGAAGGTGAATAGTACACTTCAGGGGTTTGTCTGTGAGCTAACATTGGCCTGTTGCTAAAGCATTGTAGCATTTTTAAGTTGGATCAAGTTCAAGATTGGGCCATGTTCCTACCACAATCCAACCACTCTAATCCACTCAAGTGTGTTTGCTGCATTAACAATTGTCCAATTGTACCTTACTAAACAGGACAATGAACTCTAATGTCATTCAACCAAGTTAAATGGGGCAAGTGTGAAAGAGCCCAGTGGATCATCAGACATGAATTTTATTTAAAATATTTCTGGCAAAAAAAACCCAATTTGAATGCCCTGAGGGAGAATAAATTAACAGGAAATTGTCCCTTTAATGCTAATATTTTCACACTATTTTTATAAGTGTATGCAGTGCATCCTGCTTAGTAAGCAGTGTGCTAGTATTCCATGTATTAAACATAGTCAGAGATGGAGATTAACAAAGATTGATCTTGTGCATGCACGTGCACACTGAATCTCCCACAATTCCAGATGAAGAGATGATGCATGTCTTTACGAATGCGGGATGCTCGCCAAGGCAATATTTTGAATAAGCTAAAAATAAACGCAGAGGAATTATCTCTTTCTGTTCCAAATAAACATTGTTGGAGCCTCCTTGTGCTGCCGCATCCGTGCAGCAGATGAAAATCGACAGCCTGCCAACGGAACAAGACCCTGAATCAAAGCCTGACAGAGAATCACCTGTCAGCCGCCTCCATCTGCCCTAAAAAATCAAGGGTTTCTTCAGACAGCCTAATTGTTAGAGACGGACAGCTAGACAAATAGTCAAGCGGGATGACAAACAGGCCGACACGGAGGAGAAACCTTGTGGTGTGGTGTCAGATGAAGCAAATCCCTTCGAGTCAAACTTAGCAGGTTGCTTTCCACGTAAATGCCTCAGATCCTTGTGGGCTGGTGACTCTTTAATCAAACAAATGCTGCGTGGTGCTGAGCACTCTTTTTCCACTCTTCTCCCTTGCATGCCTGTTTGATATTCGCTTACATACTGCAAAACACATCAGGGTATCAACTTTTGAGTAGATCATTACAAATAATGGACTTTTGAACACAGCACTGGGAAAATGCACAGTGGCTACTTACAAGCGTTTTTCTGTGCTATTAAAAGAGATATGTTGTTATACAAGTAATTTGCTGTGAGCATTTTGCTTTATCTGACTTAGCAAGATTTTCTTTAAAGCATTACTTTGCCATAATAGTAAATGACCTGAACACTATGTCAATAAAATAGCCAGAACACTATAGAAACTGCAAAGCAACACTCTGGAGACGGGTCAGAACAGCATAGAAACCATACAGCAATGCTGCTGTAACTAGTCAGAACACTTTAGAAATTGGAAAGCAATGCTGTGAAAACAAGCCAGAACACTGAAGCAACCACACAGCAACACTCTGGCTACCTGTCAGAACAGAATGGCAATCACACAAACACCCTGGCAACCAATCAGAAGACTTACTGTAAACACATAGCAAGGCTCTGGCCAGAGCAAAACAGTACCACCATGGTAACACTCTACAGATTAGGAGTAGGACGTTATTGTAAAAGCATGGCAACAATTAGCCAGAACTTCTTAGCAACCCCATAGCAACATCATAGTAACACTCTAGAAATCATCCAGAACACCATAGCAACCACACAGAAATGCCCTGGCAACCAGTATGGAACTGCACATCTGTTTTCACCAATGTTATTGTTGTTAGTGCACTGACATGTGCTGTAGATTTGCCTCTGCTGAGCAGCGACCAAAATTTGATTCTCGACTCAAGGTTCTTTATCACTCCATCTCCCCTCACATCCCCTCTGCTTTTCTGTCCAATCTCTACTGTCCTGTCAAATTGAAGCATAAAAGGGCACTCATTCATTAATTTTCCTCTGGCTTAGTTCCTTATTTTTCAGGGGTCACCACAGTGGAATGAACCGCCAACTATTTCAGCATATGTATTACTGGAAAACACCAATACACACTCATTTACACACAGACTCATACACTATGGCCAATTAAGGTTAATTCAGTTTACTTACAGCACATCTTTGGACTGTGGGGGAAACTGGAGCACCTGGAGGAAACCCACGCGAACACGGGGAGAACATGCAAACTCCACACAGAAATGCCAACTGGCCTAGCCGGGTCTTAAACCAGCAACTTTCTCGCTGTGAGGCGACAGTGTTTACCACTGAGTCACCATGCCACCAAAGGGCCAAAAATGTAACCTAAAAACAAAACTGCACAGCAATACTAGAGAGAACAGCTAGAAACCATATAGCAATGCTCTAGCAACCAGTCAGAACACTTTAGGCACAGTTCACACATGGTATTTAAAGGTTTTTTTTTTTTTTTTTTTACTTTCAAACACTTTCAACTACTCAACTAGTAAATATTCTTTCTTTCTTTCATTCATTCATTCATTCATTCATTCATTCATTCATTCATTTTCTTGTCGACTTTTATTAATCTGTCGACTTTTATTAACCGAGGCTTAAACTAGCGACCTTCTTGCTGTGAGGCGAACGTGCTATCCACTACGCCACTGTGGCGCCACTGATAAATATATATATAGTATATGTCAGGGATCACCAAACTTGTTCCTGGAGGTCCGGTGTCGTGCAGATTTTAGCTCCAACCCTAATCAAACACACCTGAACAAGCTAATCAAGCTCTCACTAGGTATACTTAAAACATCCAGTCAGGTGTTTTAAGACAAGTTGGAGCTAAACTATGCAGGACACCGGACCTCCAGGACCGAGATTGGTGATCCCTGGTATATGTACTTTTGAAAAAAGAAAAAGATTAAACACTTCAGGACTGGAAGAGAACATTCTACTCATTACATTTTTGTTTTGCCTTCAGCACAAGCCTAAGATTATCAACGGCAAACTTTAATGTTCATTAAACACTCCGGCAACTGCCCACAACAGATAAAATCTCAGTAAATACTGCTTACATTTTCTTCACAAGATGTAGAAATGTAGTTCTGCCAAACCACAAATAGCTAAGATTGCATAGCTGATTTATGATAGATAAAAACCTTCATTATGACTTATGTAAGGTAAATGATACAAGAAAACATCCACAGTGTGTATGCGGGATCCTCAAAGACCGATGCTTTGTAAGTGTTTACTGATTTTCCCAAGCCCATTCTGTAAACCACATTCCAGCAAGAAAATCTGCATCCTAATTCATAAAAAAGCACTGATGTTGACACAGCGGGCTAAAAAGCCCTCATGCCTTCTGGATTGGCTTTTGAAAATTGACTTGGACGGACATCAGAAGAGAAAGGCGTGGCCTCGCTGTAAGAAGCGAACCACCAAACAGTATGAAGGAAGTTCTTTAGAGGGATGTTCTTCAAGTTCATCTTCAAAGCCCCTGACATACCAATGTGAATAGTTCTTTTATTTTCCCATCTCCGTACTTTCCTTCTTTTCCTGGGAGAGGATTTGAGTGGACTCCTTTGAGACGAGAGCAAAGGCTGCCTCAGGCACCGGTTTACCAGCAGCAGGTGCGCGGGGATCTACAGGTGAGCCAGGTTGAGGTTTTAATTCCCCGCTCTGGCCAAAAAACATACTCTTGTCCTCCGTGCCTGATTAACAGAGTGTCTCTGAGGAATGAGAAAGTGTTTGGTAAGCTTGCTTCCCAACCAAGCACTTCTGGAAGACATATAAACACCACACCCGCGTTACCACACAAGTACCGCATAGAACAACGCTAAGGAACAAGCTCAGCAAGCAGTAAAAGAATTTATGGATACACACTGAGAGGTTAGCTTAAAGTGCTCCAGAAATGGAGCTCAAGTGCTGACATACTGACTTGTATATGAACTACTAAGTAAAGGTGCGTTAATGCTTTCCTTGTCATTTTTGACTGCCAAACAATAAAATGAGTGAAAGAAAAACAGAACTATGTTGAAAATGGAGACTAATCAAATCTAGATCCCAGATTATAAAAGAAATTTTGAATTAACCCAACCTAGATTATCCATCAACATTTCTCCTCATGTGCCAAATATTTTTAAAATATCCGACAGCATATGAGGCCTTATTGTCTGGTTTACTTGCAGATCAGGACATGGCGACAACTGCCGTACAGAAACTCTAGGCTTGCTGCCATTCACAACTAATCTCTGAATCTGACCTTCTTTTTAAATATAAGGGTCATGGGTGAGATGGCACTTTGCCAAACAGTGGTCTCAATTAAGAGGATAAGCTGTCTTTAATGAACACAATGCTATATCTCTGTAATCCCCAGCAGAGCAGTGTCCTCAGAGGACACTGGGAAAATGTGCAGAGGAAAAAAATGAGGTTAGGAAGACAAAGAGAGATGGGGGGATAAGAAGAGCGTAACAGAGCAAATTCATCTGTAAAAGAAGTGTGCCAAACACCTTTACATCTGTGTCAGCAACATGGATTTAAATTTAAGCATGGAGAGATTAACACACGTCCCTGCCAAATGTTTATCTTGTCTCCAAACCAGTAGAGGGCCATAATGAGTACAATGCAATACACTAGAGTACTTTGTTTATAGTGTATTACAATGGCCCTGTCCCAAATGGCACCCTGAATCTTTGGCATTCGATAGCACACTAAATCCTCAGTGTGGGCTCGACAGAAGTACAGATCGAAGGCTTATAGCGGCCTCAAAGACCTTCTGACAGCTAAAATTAAGTATTGGACACCCTATTTTTTGGTGGAGTTAATGGCCATGTGGTGGCCACCATAGAGCTGCAAGTGCACATAAAATGTGCTATTTGGGACAGGTCCAAGGAATATGCTAGATAGTTACATTAGCAGATTCTTCAAATACCTGCTCCTAACCAAAGCTAAATGTTAAGGTGCATCAACCCCTGAAAAATATGGTACCAATTCTCTCTCCAACCCAATTTTACTTTCTCAAATTCTCTGTCAATAATGCTGCAGTCACACTAGAGTTTAAGTGTGCGAAATTCTGTCGTACGGCACTGCGAAATGCGGCGGGATTAAACAAGATGATTAAACTTTTAAAAAGCAAGCGATTGCTCCATATAAAAAAAATTGATCCTCGATTGGTCTCGCAGTCATATGATGCGATTTCGCAGATCAGAGTTAACCAAGGCTGAACTTTCCAACGCAGCAAACTGCGAAACTGTATGGCCTTACGTTTCGGTTGTGACGCATTCACATGCGTATGAATGGAAGTCTATGGGGAGAAAAGTGCAGCGTGACCGAACACAATTTTAACCCTGGAATACAAATTCACGCTTAATTTACGTGTGTATATTTATAGGAATAGCCATCAATTCAATATAGGGGTCAAAATGATAATGTTTTAATTTTTTTTATGCCAAAAATCATATTAAATATATGAAAACATAATATTTTATTAGTAATAAAGATTGCTAAGAACGTAATTTGGACAACTTTCAAGGCGGTTTTCTCAGCATTTGATTTTTTTTGGACCCTCAGATTCCAGATTTTAAAATTGTACCTAGGCCAAATATTGTCCTACTATAACAAAACCTACATCAATGGAAAGCTTGCTTATTCTGGTTTCTGCTGTGAAAAAAACAATCTCAATTTCCAAAAATGCACCCTTTTGACTGGTTTCATGGTCCAGCATCACAAATGGATTTGCAAATGTGCAAAAAATTAAGTTGGGGCAAAATGACCAAGATTTGTCTTGCGATTAGTTTATTTAAATGAACAAGCTGCACGATTGTTCTGTCACCACATTATACTTGAAGACAGAATTTGATGAGCTAAACTGTACAGTTTAGGCCAACAGCCTATTTTCGTAGTATCTCACTCCCATTGTACATCATCCGGACATCTCAGGACATCCTAACGTCATAATCTGTTCCCATATACAAGAAATACCCTGTTGGGGAATAAAACTGATTAAGGATTAAGCTTTTATACTATCGACAGTATAAACGTAATCTAGTGCTTCGTCACCTCTGGCTGACTCTTTTAATCTCCGCTCCTGTCCGCTTCTAGTCTGGTCTTCCGCCACATTTCGAGGTGACCTTTCTTTCAACCTCTTCCTGTGCCTATTAGCACTCATTACCTCCCTCCTGCTGGGTTTCTCGCACTCTCTTAACCATCTGCCTCTGGTCTCTCTTATCCGCTACCCTGCTGAGTCGCGGGGCTACTCAAAGAGTCCCGAACGTCCCAGGCGCCGTGCCGTCTTACGCTTAGAGCTTGTGACCCCTGAACCAGGCCTTGCACAAAACCGCAATAAAGGCGATTGACGGCCACTCGCTTTATGTGCCAAAAGAGACGACTTCAGAGCAAGCCCCAGGTACGCCTTATAAAACACTGGAAAGCACCTTTTAATTGATTTCCTAGGTTCCTCTAAGATGCCAGCCTTTCCTTTCTTGGGTAAATGGGCAGGATCGTCAAAGCCGAGGTACGTCTGGCCATAATCGGCGGTGAAAATAGCCCACGCCTGACTGTGATTTAGTTTGCACATGGCCTGCTCTCATATTCGTGTTTACAGTTTTATGACCCTGGGGAACTGAGGAAGCAGAAGGGAGTGTGAAATATAAAGGCCATAACAGGTCGGTCTAATGAGCTGCTGTGATCCTATAACACGCAGTATATGAGAGGGTTCAAACGGAAAATACAACCCTGTTGACTTTATATTTAGAACATGATATACAGGGGCTTTTTGGGAAACTAATAAAACAAAAAGTACAGCTTTGCATTACATTGGTAGCATAGTTTAAATATTTGAATTTAACGATAATAGCAAAAGCAGTAGTTAAAATACTATTAAAGCCATATTGAGATGTATAACAAAGTAAAACTGTTTTTTTCTTAATATTCTTTTTAAAATTTTTAATTATTGTTATTTATTTTGGGTGACACAGTGGTTCTGTGGTTTACCTCACAGCACGAAGGGTGCTGGTTCGAGTCCTGGCTGGGCCAGTTACCATTTCTGTGTGGAGTTGGCATGTTCTCCCCGCGTTCGTGTGGTAAACACTGTGACATGACCACACATACTGTATACCTCTTTGTTTAAACAGTCTCATCAAACCAGCATACAACGACAGTGGCTCAACCAATGGCATGTTGTTTGGGGCAGGGCTGTCTGTATTGTCTGACCAATAGTAGGAAGTGTTTTATAAATAAATTTTTTGCATTGCTGTTTGTGTGCTATTTACATAATCTTAACTTTTCTAGTGTACACAAGATTATGAAAAAAAAAATTATATACGAGTTGGTAAACTTTGCAATTCAATTGCTCTATAGCAACATTGAAAACAATTACCATGTCAGAAAACAACAATTCTAATAATAAAAATCGAATTAAATTAAAAGAACACTCAAAGGGCTCTTTTAGTTTGGATTAGCATGCTTGTTGAGTGACCAAATATACAATAATCATTGTTTAACATTTTTGCAATCTTTTTTCCAATGTTAATATACTCTCCTATCCCATCTTGAGGCTGGTTTATACTTCTGTGTCAAGTGATCGGCGTGACCCATGGCACCTGCTTTGCGCGTAGCTATGCATTTATACTTCTGCATGCTGTTTGTGTTGCTCTGCAATACCACACTTCCGAAATGCTAATTGGTAAGAATCTTTTATGTTCCTATGTGTCAGGTTTCTTAATAGGTGTTTTGTGTTTTTCTAAAAGTCACTTATTTTATGGAGGGAACCGGTGAATGTGCAACAACTTTATTCATAAGGTAAACACAAAACAAAAGTTTCCATCTGGAGATCCTTCATGGGACACTTGTAAACACTTGCTCCATCGGGCTTGCGGCTATCAGCACCGCGCACACTTGTAACAGCTACCAAGCTGACCAATTACAGAGCTTGCGATATGTGTCGTTGCGTCGTGTAGTTACATTTTTTTAGAGGTGTGCATCAGTGTCTGCGTCAGCCACAGCGAGGGCTATATGACCCTAAGGCCCAATACCAATTCTATTTTTGTACCCCTACCCCTTCCCCTTCCCCTTGGCCCTTACAACCAAGGGTTAAGGGGAAGGGCTTCAAAACTTACCCCTAAGAATTGGGTCATCGTGTGACGTCATCGTGCCCGCTGTCATCGTGTGTCAGAATGTTGTGGGACTGCTGTACATGAGTTATGATTATAGATTATAGATTGCGAAATTTAGCGGGTTTTTTTTTGCGTTTTTAAAAAAAACCATGATGGTAAAACACGAACGCGGTTATGAATATATTAAAACATATGTTTGTTTGTCATAAAAATTCGTAATAATGACAAAAAATACTAATTCTGGGAAATTTTCTTACCCCTACGTTTTAAGTGTGGTCCTGAACGTTCGAAGGGGTGTAAACCCCTTCTTGCCCTTAGAAGCTTCAAGCTTCAAGCCTTCAAGCTAAAGAGAATTGGGACACCACTACCCCTTGACGTGAACGCACAAAACGAGGGGTAGGGGTAAGAGGAAGGGCTAAGGGGTAGAATTGGGATTGGGCCTAAGAAGGCTGCGTCGGACCATACGTGTGTGCTTGACCCAGAAGTATAAATCAGCCTTTAATGTGACTACTTAAGACTACCATAAGGCCCTGATCACACTGAACATGCCTTTTTGCATTGAGAGACGCATCTTTTGAATGGTTTACCAATGGCCATGAGAGTTTTGCACGTTGTTTGCACCTCGCATTTTTGCCATTGTACGATGTGCGCCTGCAAAACAAAAGCAACTGTGAGCAGAAAAAGTGAATGTCTTTTCCATTCTGCAATTGAATTAAAGCAGAGGCTGGGTTTTCGTTGATGTGAGGCAATGTTTGTGTTATCAAGACGACAACGGAGACTTTTAAAGCTGGAGGAGAGACTAGTGGTCGCTGTTTTAAGTTATCTGGAGATGTATGATGTCATAAATAGCGAATATCACATTATTATTGATTGTTACAATTATAACAATATCAACAGTAACGCTCGCGCACAATACGCAGCCAATTCAGTCGTTGCTCAGTAATATAAAAAGCTCAGCGCACTTCTTTTATTTCTTGTCAACAGATTGCTTTCTCAGATCGGAAAAGCATATTCGGTATGATCAGCCATTACACCATAATTTGCACTAAAAGCAGAAAATTAGGGCACAATTTAAACAATTTTTTTGTTTGAACTTCCCAATTAAACTTACAAAGCAACAGTGGCTCAACCAATGGCCAAAGAGTTCTGGTCAGGGCTGTCTGTTTTGTTGACTACTTTTGTTTTGGCATTTGTTGGCACTAAAGTGTTACAATCATTTATTTAATCTACCAATTTATATTGGCAATTCCCAAAAGACTCTGAATTATTCCTCAGTTCACGTTATTTCAAAGAAAAATATCTTCATGGTTTTGGTTGATGATTTTGCACAATGCTTAATTCGCACCCATAGGTGTCAGTATCACATGAGTAGGGCCACACGGAATCTGCGCGTGCAGAATTCCGCAGATTTTTAGCCCATCATTTATTCTGTTTATTTACTGGTGTAAATGTGTGTAAATGTATATTTATGCAGTTTTTAAATTAATTTCAGTAATAATATTAACTAATATGAAAATATTCATATGATTTATTTACAATACAGTTTGTAAAGTACAATTTTTTGTCTTTTAGTAAAGATTTTATATGAGAGACTTGCTTTGTTTAACAAATAATGTGGATCTAATTGGATTTGCATTGTAAACATTAAATAAAAGTTAAAAAGGTATTACTTTTTATTTCGTATATTAATGTTTTAGTTATGATACTCCCAAAATAATTCCACAGAAATCCGCAGATTTTTAACAAAATACTCCGCAGAAATATCAAAAAATGTCCGCAGATTCCGTCTGGCCCTACACATGAGTCAACTGATTCTACAGTCATATTAATATTTATGTATATTATACATTTACATATCATTTATGCAGAAATTGCTTTGTTTTTATAACCCTTAAAAATATTTAAATATGTCAAACCAAATCTTGATGAATAAAATCTACCAGAAATGCTGTATTTGCACTAACCCCCCACCCCGACTTTTGCTGCTTGTTTAAACTATTTATTTAAAATGAGACACAATTTTTAGGTTTTTTGGGGTCAGCTTAATTGTTTTATGTTCAATCCACCTAAATTTGTAAAAATAACTACGTTAACAATTGATTTGTGTTTTGGACAACATGAAGGATTTGTGTGAAACCTTTAATTTTTTACAGTGTATAGTTACTTACTGTACATACACTTTGGCTGCATACCACATTATAGCTTAACAGACTTGTAAACATCTCATAAACCGTAGTTGCTTCAGGCAGTACACCTAGGTAGGAAAGCAAAACATTTTTTACGTGTTTTATTCTCTCGAGCGTTTGTTGAGATCAGAACACGTAGCATGCATTATGGATTTGCTCTAAAAACCTGTGCCTTGCTTCGCTAATGGTGAAAGATGGCTAAGCGCTCAACCCAGCTCTTTGAATCGGACATTTCTAGGTTTCCATAAATCTAAAAATACACCGTAGCTCAGACTCTGCCCCGCTGCTTAGATACACACGTGTGCGCGTCGAACACGTGCTTGTGTGTAAACAGCGCTCGTAATTGTGCACATTACAATGTTTGGCTAACCTTGTTAAAACAGACATCCTGAGCTCTAATCGAGTATGAGGCGAGGACACGTGTAAGATGTGGATGAGGAAAACAGGCTAAGGGGTTAAGACTTAGAGAGAGACGGTGACGAGAAAGACCACAAGAACTCTTGTTTGGTTGCTTCAAGACTTCGTAAGAAGTATTTTTAGCGTGGATTTTGGTGCTGAAATATTCAGCTCTGGATAGTGTATTTTTTTAAACCCACAGATGTATTTGAACTAGGCCTGTCCTCGACTAAAGATTTTCTTAGTCAACCAGTCGTTCATTAAAATCATTAGTCGACTAGTCGTACGTTTATTTGATTAGCTATTTAAGCGAATACAAGGGGAAACGGTTTGAGTTTAAGGCTTAAGAAAAAATATAATTTGTAACATCTAAAATACTGTTTAGTAAAGAAACTAAACACAAATAAATATATCACAAAGTGCATTTTTGATAGCTTTTTTTTGCAAGTAAAATAGTCAATAACATTATTATTAGCCTACAACTAAATCAAACAGAATGAATATAAAAGACTTGAAAGAAACCATGTTTAAAACTGCAAACACATTACGCCTGAAGTATGAGCCTTAAAATTAAACATTTAAATAAATAAATAAATAATAAATATAGAAATAAATAAATACAAACAACACTGGTTATGGACAATAATAACTGCCACTAGGCCTAGACATGAGCCTTCAAATGAAACATTGAATGAAAAATACATTTCAGTTTTAATAAGTTACCAAACAAAAAGCCTTTACAGTAAATAAAACAAATAAAGTAAAGGCTAAACTTACAAAAATATGGACTGACCGTCTTTATTGTCCTTCTCCCATCAACCAAATTTTTTTTCATATTATGAGAAAGCAACACAAGTTTGCCTATACGTTGTTGGGAAGAAGTGAGCTCCATGTCTTATTCACAATGATCCCAGGAAATGTGGAAGGGACGAAGTGATGGAGTGATCCCACACCTTTGATTTCCTTCCTGACATTATTAGCAGGTAGATTTGCCAGATCTACGAGTGACCGCCAAAGTGTTTTTTTGTGCTGCAGGAACATGAGCACTAAAAATGCTCAAGTGCTGCAAGCGCTTCTCCAACTGTCATTTTTTAAAACTCAGTTTGCATACACTTGCGTTTTTTTCCCCCATGACTAATCGGTTCATTCCACTGTGGCGACCCCTAATGAATAAAGGGGCTAAGGCGAATGAAAATGAATGGATGAATAATCGACCAATGAAATCATAGTCGACCGAGCCTGTTCTGGTCGACTATCGGCTAATGAGATAGTAGGGGGCAGCACTAATTTCAACTAATGTCAAAAGATTAAAATAATGTTCAGTAAAGTTTCATCCACACCACTAGGGGTCAGTATAATTTGCCCCTGCTTATTGACTTTGATTTAGTGCCTTTTTTCCACTGAATGGTACAATATGGTACGGTACGTTTTGGTACGGGTCACCTTTATCAGGCATGTTTATCGTATGAGATGCAGTAATTACTAAACAAATGCTTTATATACATAAATACTTTTGCATAAGTGTTAATTACTAACCTTTCTATTAACAGGATTTGATTATATCTGCAGATAAATGATAATGTGAAACAGCCTACTGTAACGTATGTGATTGTATATAAAAATAAAACATTTATCAACACATACAGAGCCTTACAGTCTTTGAAATGTTACCAGTTACAAATAAAAAAATAACCAAAACATACATTTAGGCCTTATTTAGGATCATAAACGATACGAAACTTCTCATCGTTTATGTTCACCAGCACATGAAACCTCTTGTTAAAAAGCAATTCCGTCATTCACAATAATCACAATAGTCCAAAAGCCGATGATAATAATAAAACATGTTTTAGGTTGCTGAAAGAATCATTTGCTCCTTTGTTTTTTCGGGCTTCTCTTCATGTTTGTGTTTCTGAAAGGATGTCAGAAGCACTTCAATAATCACACAGCTCAAGTTCGTTATTTCTAATATAGTGCTCTCTAGAGAAAGTGAAACCACTCGCGCTTTTAGACGCCTTGTAAACAACAACAGGACACAGCAGATTCTGCTCTTCTTCTTGGCTTTGTGGCTGTTCATCGAGATGATGACAAGGTTTGTTTAAGCTCGGGTTGACCATGGCTTGTTATTATATGTATATGCTGCATTATTACAGTATAATGTCTCGGCTGTGTATTTAAAAATGGTGCTTTCTTTGTTTTTATTCTCCTGGCTTGTGCATGCTTTGGTGATGTTTCTCTGTAAACCAATAGTGTTCAGCTGCGTGTCTGACTGTGCCTTTTTGTACCCTTTTGTTGTGCTATTATAGGTACCCTTTGGAAAGGGTACCCAAAAAGTGGTACGGTTAGCTTTTTGGTACCTTTTGACAGTGTAAACAGGCATAAAAGCCTACCGACCCGTACTGTACCGTACCACTCAGTGGAAACGGACCATTAATTCAACATGGATTAGTTCAACAAATGAATAAATAATGGATCAATTGCGAAATGATGCCCCCACACCTCTAGGTGTCAGTGTAACTTGCTTGTACCCTTCGACTTTTATTGGTATATTCATGTGGATATATTTAAAGGCTAAAAATAAACAATGGGCTCAATGCACAGCTAGAGTTTTAAAGCCGACAATAAACTTCCGGTGAAAGCTTAATGTGACTATTTTAAATATCACAAGGTTGTTTTTACAGCTTTGATGTTGTAATGTAATTACAATACATTCAGTTGAAGAGACTTAAGCATTCATTTAGTTAGTAACAGGCAACAGGCTAGCGCAGAAATTCCATTGAAAATACTGAGATAAAATAAACTGTCAAATTTTAAAGACGTGGCGGTCTTTAACTGGCTGGTTTCTTGTCCGATCTGAGACCCACTTCATATTTTATATCTAACAGGCAGTGAAGATCACTGATTTTTAAAGAAATCAGATCTTAAACATGACAATTTTATAATGGAAAGACATGTCTACGGAAGCTGATGGGCTGCCTGTCTGAAAATTAAACGTCCGTGTACATATAGCCCGTTTGTGTTCTGTGTGATATTTTACGTTTATATTTACCAACATACTAAGATTCACAAATATGTCAATCATTGGTAGTGTTCCCCACAAGTTTGTTTCTGTGTAATAACCGGAAGAGTCATTGGAGAAAAAAAAAAAGAGAAATAAATCACTTGGCAAGTTGCCAGGCTGTGAGAGAGGGAGAAAGTGAGAATGTGCTTACTTAGTAGACTATAAAAACAGCAAATGATAATGTCCCGTCATTTTCAATGTGATGCATTAATTTTATAATCCCTCGCTGAGTTTTATCGACCGCAGTAGCTGTCATTCAGTGCGTGCGGCTCTTCCCAGTGAGCAAGGAAAACGTGCCGTGACTGAAGCGGCAAGTCATTATGCAAAATAATAAGTTCTTCATAATTGCTTCCACTCAAACAATAAAAAATGTCACATTAAATAAATCTCATCAGCCTAATGGTCTGTCGCATTCGCTGACAGGGTCAAGACAAACGAACAAAATACAGCAAGAGCAGAATGGATTCGAAGGCCTTTAGTAGCCGTCGTTTGTTTGTTTTTTCAATTCATGATAATGTAGGTAAAGAGGTCCTTTGAGTGCTTTTCTTGAACGTAAAATCCTTGCTTTCTAACAAGGTCAAGACGCTCACAAATTGCCATGCTAAAATCTGGATTACGGGTCCATGGATTACGAGTATTTGAGTCTTAAAGAAATCCTAATCCCAGAGCTGTCACGCATGGAGCCAGAAGAGTGTCTTTACCCTAGTCCTAGTGTTTTGTTTTCAGATTGTGAACAAACATGTCTTTTTTTGTGGTATTTAGTATTTAGCATTACTGGTTTCTCTCCATGCTAATCAGCTGCAGGTTTAATATCCTCAACGTAAATGTTTACTTTCAGATATTAGAGCACTTCTGTGATATTCCACCTGTCTGGGTTATGTAGATTTTCGTGATTTTAAATGATATGCAACCTGTTAGTGTTAGCATTTGTTAAAAATTTCTAGCTAGTTCCAAGTGACAGAAGATTTTTTGCTAAAATGTCACAAAGCTATGTTTAGCTGGATATTATTAGTTACTTTTAGCTGTGTTATCATTATTTTATGTCAAATTTGACTATTTTGATATTTTGAGATGCAAAACATTGTGATATTGTAAGTAAGAAATGTTTTGCTAACATTTCATGTAGCTGAAGAGAGATTTGGTTGCACTTTATGTTTAGCATTGTTAACATTATCTTGTACCCAAACAAACTTCAATCATAATGGTGAATAGAATAGATGTTTTGCTCATATTTCATATTTCGCTAACATCTAGCTAGCTAATGAAAAACTTTGAATACTTTAATATTTGGATTTAGCGTTGTTAGCACAGTTTTGTTCCAAAATGTGAACACAAAAAGACTATATTTGTGAAAAGAAATATGTTTTATTAAAAGTTTGTGTAGGTAATGAGAGACTTTTTAGTACCTCTATTAGGTTACACTTTTCATTAGCGTTATTAGCATTGTTTTGTATGAAAGCAGATCCTCGTTTTTGAGTTATGAAACACAGGAAACATGGTAATTGCGAAATGAAAACATGTTTTGCTAACATTAGGCTAGCTAATGAAAGGCTTTGAATACTTTTAAGTGGAACTTTAATATTTGGATTTAGCATTGTTAGCACTGTTTTGTTCCTAAATGTGAACACAAAAACACTATATTTGTGAAAAGAAATATGTTTTATTAAAAGTTTGTGTAGGTAATGAGAGACTTTTTAGTGCCTCTATTTAGTTACACTTTTCATTAGCGTTGTTAACATTGTTTTGTATGAAAGCAGATCCTCTTTTTGAGTTATGAAACACAGGAAACATGGTAATTGTGAAAGGAAAACATGTTTTGCTAACATTAGGCTAGCTAATGAGAGGCTTTGAATACCTTTAAGTGGGACTTTAATATTTGGATTTAGCATTGTTAGCAATTTACATTTTACATTTAAATACTTTATTTACATTTATCAATTTCTAGCATGGGCACCGCGGTGGCGTAGTGAGTAGCATGTTCGCCTCACAGAAAGAAGAGCTTCAGCTGGGTCAGTTGGCATTTCTGTGTGGAGTTTGCATGTTCTCCCCGTGGTTGAGTGGGTTTCCTCCGGGTGCTCCGGTTTCCCCCACAAGTCCAAAGACGTGGTACAGGAGAATTGGGTAAGCTGAATTGTCCGTAGTGCATGAGTGTGAATGAGTGTGTATGGATGTTTCCCAGAGATGGGTTGCAGCTAGAAGGGCATCCGCTGCGTAAGAAAATATGCTGGATAAGTTGGCGGTTCATTCCGTTGTGGCAACCCCAGATTAATAAAGGGACTAATCTGAAAAGAAAATTAATGAATGAATTTCTAGCATTGTTTTCCCAACTAATGGGCAATGTCCACGAAACTTTACTTAAACATTTTCATTTTAAAAAGTTAGGTTTTAAATATCATTCTGAGAACATTAATGTAACATGAGACTAAAACATTTTGAATAATGTTGTAACCCAAAAATAATATCAATACATCATAATTTTTTAAAACCTTGTTAAAAATGATAACACTTTACTGAGAGTGTTATATTATACATAATATAATTTGGATGGAATGTTCTAATAACGTTTTAAACGAATAGAATGAACGTTTTTAAACATTAAACAATAACTTTATGTAATTAATGGGAATGTTAAGGCAATGTTTTATGAACTAAAAATCGTTAGCTGGGTTCTACTGAACTGATCCCCAAACCTATAAGCACAGTAAACAGTAAAAGTCAAGGGAAAACATGTTTTGCTAACATGTCATGCAGCATTACGTGCAAGACAAAAGTTGAGCTGAGGTAAAGCTTTTACCAGGTCCTGTCATGCATTGTTCTCCATTAGATCCAATTACAAGGAAACGCTTAATGAGTAAATGGTAAAGAACCGATAATTCACTCAATGTCAAGACCTTAAAGACATTACCTGACTAATGCAGTCAACGCAGGATGATGTCTAACGTCCCTCAATGCTAATGTGACACGACCCGGTTGTCAGGACAGCGGATAAGAGAGAGCGAATCTCATTCACAAGACATGTGTGCACATCATTTTGTACATTTTCACAAACAAATCATGACTCATTCTAGATATAAATTTAAATAATCTAGGCAGTTGTTAGTGAACGCGGCCTTTTCACTCATGGAAATGTTGTTAAAGCTTTGAAACGACACACATTTCACAGCGCTGTGACTTTCAAAACAGCATAATGTTGCCTTTAAAAGACGCTGACAGCGATAATAATCACATCTCCGTCTTCATCGTTCGCTTCTCTTCGCTTTCAGCAGCATGTTGGCAGCGCGAGAACTTGACAGCTAACTGGCTAACACAGAGAAATGTGCAATTAATATTGACAGAGCCAAACCGTTGGAGAAAAGCCCGGCATGACTGTGAATTATTCACGACACGGCTGCTAGTGCGCATTCAGCACGAAGAGACGAACACTTGTCTGCGGCTGCGGAAGACTGATCACAAATGAAGCCATTTTGTGTATTTAATTAGCTAGAGGCGCTAACAGCATAGCTTAAACAATGAACTCTACTGCTGCTGAGTTTGAGGTGTAAGTGTGAACTTGTGGAGAGTTAGAATTAGTTGAGGATTTATGTAAGTGAAGTGTGCTATCGACATACAACACCTGCTTGGCTGTGCTTATAACGTTAATTCAATGCTAACTGCTACAGCATACTTTATGTAATCTTTTACTACACAGGCTAATCAGCTAGATAAGTTTTGATAACATAAAGTGCCATTCTGATGCAATTCTTTGAAATTTTTACTTGTTTTTCAGGCATTAATAATAATAATAATAATAATAATTCCTTACATTTATATAGCGCTTTTCTGGGCACTCAAAGTGCTTTACACAATGGGGGATCTCCTCATCCACCACCAGTGTGCAGCATCCACCTGGATGATGCGATGGCAGCCATATTGCGCCAGACCGCACACCACACACCAGCTGATTGGTGGAGAGGAGATAGAGTGATGAAGCCAATTGTGACATGGGGATGATTAGGAGGCCATGATGGACAGAGACCAATGGGCAGATTTGGCCAGGATGCCAGGGTTAAACCCCTACTCTTTTTCGAAGAATATCCTGGGATTTTTAATGACCACAGAGAGTCAGGACCTCGGTTTAACGTCTCATCCGAAAGACGGCGCTCACTGAGTACTGTAGAGTACACAATACACAGCAAATTATGAGGTGTTGAATTTCTGGTGTAAGGCCCTGTAGTGTTATAGTGTTAAAAATCCAAGTGTACATATACTGTTTTAACACTGATGTGGGTTAAATTAAACGCCTAAACACTCATTTTACTAAGACAAAAGAAAAGAGTTTGTGACATTTTATATTATTATTATTATTAATATTATTATTATTATCATCATTATTATCATCATCATTATTATTATTATTATTATTTAATAATTTACTTTGTGAATTTCATGTAGGAAAAATATTAACTTTTTCTCAACTCAAGTTTAAAGAAAAGAAAGTTAAAAGAAGAATTTATGCTAAATATGACCTGTCAGTGAGTATTTAATCTAGTATACAGTTTTTGCACTCTTAGTGTAAAATGATTTACTCTGCTTAAGTGTATGTATGCAACACCTTTTAAAGTGTAACTTATACACTACGCTGGTGGGACTAAAAAGGGTTATATGTACACTGGACAATTTACCCTGCAGGTGTTAAAAATGTTTAATGTGGTGTGCATTTTTACACTCTTAAGTGTAAAATATTTTTTACTGCAGAGGTGTATATATTCAACACTTTTGAAAGTGTAACCTGGACCAGAAAATTGATAAATTCAACACCTGCAGTGTAAAATGTACGTTGGCAAATTTGCTGTGTACCACTTAGGCATGGGACGATAACCGTTTTCAAGGTATAGCACGGTTTGGAAAATTCAAGGTTTTAAAACTGCAAAAAAGTTCCTACGGTATATGTAAGATATATATATTTTTTGTTTTTAGAACAACTGTATCTCCAGCTGAAAAGATATCCAAAGATGCCATTTTAAATGGTAAAGAAATCTGTGTTTTTGAAACTAATGAAGACAGCTGAAGTCAATGATTCATTTGAATGATTTAGCCTGACACGTTTACTGTTCCAAAATACTTTAAATGTTTCTCAAAATAAAATATATTGTATTCAAAGGGGAAAAAACTCTTTGTTTTTTTACCCAGACATTTTAAAATAATATATTTTAGAGCAGGGCGACATGGTGGCGCAGTAGGTAGTGCTGTCGCCTCACAGCAAGAAGGTCACTAGTTCGAGCCTTGGCTGGGTCAGTTGGCATTTCTTTGTGGAGTTTGCATGTTCTCCCTGTGTTCGCGTGGGTTTCCTCTGGGTGCTCCGGTTTCCCCCACAATACAAAAACATGCAGTATAGGTGAATTGGGTAAGCTAAATTGTCCGTAGTGTATGTGTGTGAATGAGAATGTATGGATGTTTCCCAGAGATTTGTTGCGGCTGGAAGAGCATCCGCTGTGTGAAACAAATGCTGGATAAGTTGGCGGTTCATTCCGCTGTGGCGACCCCTGATTAATAAACGGACTAAGCTGAAAAGAAAATGAATGAATGAATGAATGAATATTTTAGAGCAGTAATTACTATACCGTGAAACCATATAGTATACTTATTTATTACCGTATAGTATAGATATTTTTATCCAAGGTTACCCAAGGTTTTATCCAAGCCCATGCCTACAATGCTAAGACCAAGTGTTTTATACTCAAGAATTATAAACTGGTATAAATGTACAGTTGAAGTCAGAATTATGAGCCCCCTTTTGAATTTTTCTATATTTTCTTTTTTAAATATTTCCCAATTGATGTTTAACAGAGCAAGGAAATTTTCACAGTATGTCTGATAATATTTTTTCTTCTGGAGAAAGTCTTATTTGTTTTATTTCGGCTTGAATAAAAACAATTTTAATGTTTTTAAAGACCATTTTAAAGTCAAAATTATCAGCCCCTTTAAGCTAATTTTATTTTCTATAGTCTACAGAACAAACCATTATTATACTATAACCTGCCTAATTACTGTAACCCGCCAAGTAAACCTAATTAACCTAGTTCAGCCTTTGAAAGTCACTTTAAGCTGTGTAGAAGTGTCTTGAAAAACATCTAGTAAAATATTATTTACTGTCATCATGGCTAAGATCAAATAAATCAGTTATTGGAGATGAGTTATTAAAACTGTTATGTTTAGAAATCTTTTCCCTGTTAAAAAGAAATTGGGGAAAAAAATAAACAGGGGGGCTAATAATTCTGACTTCAACTATATATAAATCTGATCTTCTGACTTTATTAAATCTGACTTCATTAACTTTATAAGTCAGTTAATACTTTTAAAGTGATAGATTACAGTAAATATTTTAAACAATACATATTTTAACAATAAAAGTAATAAAGACAATATGAAGCATATTGATATTTGTAGATAGGCAATTTAATATTAGATATAAATAAATAAAATATTTTATTTATTTCTAATATTTTAAATAATAAACAGTTAACAGTTTAATATTGACAGTTTTTATAGATTTTATTTTAGTTATTTTTATTTAATATATTTATTCCAATAATCAAACTAATTTTAGTTTTATGATTTTAGATTTAGTTTTAGTGAATGACAACCCTGCGCTGAGATACAATAACAATCTTAATAGTTCAAATTAGTGTTTAATTTCCTTCCTTTGTTATTTTAAATTATTAATCAACTTATTGGAGTTTTAATCAAGTTTTACCAATTTAGTTAATCCGGGGTCGCCACAGCAGAATGAACCGCCAACTTATCAAGCATTTGTTTTACGCAGCGGAGGCCCTTCCAGCCACAACACATCTCTGGGAAACATCCATACATTCTCATTCACACACATACACTACAGACAATTTAGCTTACCCAATTCACCTATACCGCATGTCTTTGGACTTGTGGGGGAAACCGGAGCACCCGGAGGAAACCCACGCAACCACGGGGAGAACATGCAAACTCCACACAGAAATGCCAACTGACCCAGCTCGAACAGGCTCGAACCAGCGACCTTCTTGCTGTGAGGCGAACGTGCTACTCACTACGCCACCGTGGCACCCACAAAAGCACATGACAAAATTGCTAAAACTTGATTAAAATTGTATTAAAATATAATTATTGATTTTTTTATTCTTTTATTTTTTTCAAATGAGAGCACGTAAAAGCAAAAAATTCAATAATCATTTTGCAATTACACTGAAATACTCCCTTAAAATGTATCCAGCTTTGGTCAAACATATAATTAATGGTGTTTTTTAACATCTATGTTCACCCTGTACACTACTTGGGTCACAAACAGTACTTTTGACATGTTCCCTTCAGCATTTACACTCATTTCAGCACACTTGAACACCAGAAGAGCTGCGAGGTCATTCAAATGCAGAATAAATGAGTTCAGATTGTGTTTACTGGACGTCAGGCCGATTAGATCTGCATGATTTCGGCTGTAAGAAGAACAATCAGTCGAGCCAGAGCCGCGTGTGGGAGAACGTGTGATTATTCGCACATAATCAGCAGTCGACAAATAATCAGTGAAAACATGAGCGTTCGCCACTAATGTCTCTGCGCACAAACTGAAACTGCATGACAAACAATGCAAGAAATTAATTACTTCAAAAGACTTGTTGATGTAAACAAATATTTATATATTACAGCAAATGTAACTTTTGTAATGACAAACGAGAGAAAATATTGAGTTTACATGGCAGCATATTGTAAAATATAATATATACTTTTATATATGAGTAAAAAAATATATAATTAATTATAAAATAATAGTCTAGTTTTTACTTAATAGAACCAGTTTGATTTAGTAATAATAATTATTCTATTAAACTTTAATTCATTCATTCATTCATTCATTTTCTTTTGGCTTAGTCCCTTATTAATCTGGGGTCGCCACAGCGGAATGAACGGCCAACTTATCCAGCATTTGTTTTACGCAGCGGATGCCCTTCAAGCTGCAACCCATCTCTGGGATTAAACTTTCATTTTCAATAATATTTCCAATACACTTATTGATTATTATTATTATTATTATTATTATTATTATTATTATTATTATTATTATTATTATTATTATTATTATTATTAATTGTAGTCTCACTGAAATTATTTAGATTTAAATTAATTATGTATTTCATTTTTGGTTACATGAAAGCTTGGACAAAAAATGATATATTTTTTTATATATATTACATTTTTATTTAAAATATACATTCAAATATAATATAAAATGTCATTTAAATATATTTACATTTAATATAACGACATGTTTATTTCATACTTCATCTGGCAATTAATGTCTATTAATTACATGATTTTCGAGGAATTACCACTGGATTAAAATTTGCGACGGTCGTCCAAACATTAATTAGATGCATAAATCTAATTAAACAACTTCGAACGAGTGAATACGATTGTCACTCTCCGCTGAACGAATGTATTATCGAATTTGCATGTGTGAGCGGCTTTAATACATGCCGAAGCCTCAGCATCTCCACATGGGGTTGATGTGCGGGTGGCGGAGATTGTGTGTGTCTCTTTCATTTCACACAGGCCTCATGGGTGTGTGCCACGTCTATACCAGAACAGAAAATGTGAGCCCAAAACCAGACAAGTCACAAAACTACCAACGTTGTCGCAGTAGTAAAAGGGTCAACTGCCACGCTAGTAAAAAGCTGGAAATAAATCTCTTAAAGCAAGAAACTACAGGTACTGTAAATAAACAAAAATAACTTAATGATAATCTAATAATCCAACCTAATAATCATAATTCCCCTGTTTATTGATTCAATTAAGAAGAACAAACATGTGTTTGCTTCACAAGTTCTCCAAAACGTTCTTTAAATATGCTAATTAGCCATTTTTACATTAAATATGTGCTAATTTGCATACATTTCCTGCACACATTAATATATCTCTGAATATTGGATGAAGTAAGCTTCAAAATTCAAGTTTTTTTTTTTGACATATTCACTGTAACAAATGCTGGGTTCCACACAATCGATTTGTGTTGATACAACTTGAACAAATTAAGTTAACATATTAGTATTTAGAAATTTAAGTGGAATCAATGTAAAACAATAATTTAGTTTTTAAATTTTAAATAATTAATTTGAACAAACAGCGAACGTTGTTTTTTGACTGTTAGAAATGTTTTGAACAGAGGGGATTTTGGGAATTGCTCAGAAATGTAAAATACTGTGAAGAGACAGATATAATTATAGTATATATAATTTGAGTAATATAGTTATAACATATTTTTATATATTTACATATAAAAGTAATATTTTTATATAGAGTAATATATTTATTCAGGTATATTATGTGGGTATTTGACTAATAAACAGTAAGGGGCCGATCACACCGAGCACGTTTTTTCCATTAAACGCTGCCTTTTTTGAATGGTTTACTGAGGGGCAGATCACACCGAATGAGTTTTTATGGTCCAAAAACGCGAGGTGCACCACACTGCCTTGTTTGTTGACAAGAAAAAAGAAGCGTGGTGCGATTTTTTATGTCACTAGGCAACGACTGAATCAGCTGCCTATTGTGTGCGAGTGTTGCTGTTGATATTAATATCAATTTACAATTTAATAACATTGGGATATTCAAAATTTGTGATTCGAACAGCACCCGATAACTCAAAACAGCAACCACAAATGCTTTTTTGAGGCTGTTTTGGGGGCTTCAGTCACATGATCTCGAACGAGGTCCTTCAATATCGGAGTGCTTTGTTGAATTGCCTGGTTTAAAATTAGCATATAGTGGCATGCCAGAAGACATGGTTTTCAGTGACAAAATGTATCAGGTTTTTATGTTTTGTGAAATATATGAACAAAAAAATGATGTAAAATTAGCCCTGAGGAAATTATAATTATTTTTTGATTTACTTTTTAGCTGATAAGAGTTGTAATTTATTGAACTATGCTTGAGACAGCCACACCATAATACAATTTTGTTCTGAAGTCCTAAGAGGCCATGCATTAAAATATTTTTTCTCTCTTGTTATGTCGTGATCACGACTTAATTATCTCGTGATCGTGACATAACAACTCGTTTTCTCGTGATCTCGACATAACAAAAAGTTGTTATGTCGTAAACTCCTCTATTTGTTTGTGATCTCGACATAACAACTCATTTTTTCGTGATCTTGATATAACAAAAAGTTGTTATATCGTGATCACGACTTAATTTACTCGTGATCTCGATATAACAAAACGTTCTGCTTATTCTGACTTCCGTAAGCAAACGCCTACGAAACATCATGGCCGAACGCATTCGCTTTTATTTTGACCAGGGACTGAGTCAAACTGAGACAGTTCTATGCCTCTCAGTGATAGACAATTTCTATATCAGTTTCCGATAGGGCTGTGCAATATGGACAAACTAGTCATATTGCGATTTTTGGAACGAATATTGCGATTGCGATTTTATTTGCGATTTTGGCAACTGTTTTTGCTTTTTCAAACAAGCTACATACATGCATTCTAAATGTATTCAGTGCACAAGAAGTGCATAACAAAACATTTCACAATGAAATAACGTAGTATTAAGTGTAATAAATAAAACTGTAGTAAAATTGTCTTTAAAACATTCATAACAATAAATAAAAACTAACGTAAATCAAAACCACCTATTCGGTTCTCCCGCTCAACTTCGTCGTGCGTGGAGTGAGCTCTTTCTCCCGCTCAGCTTAGCTGTAATTGCCCGGTGTGCTGTGTCAGCTCTGATTGGTTAACATATTAAAATCACGGCACAAGAACGTATTCTGAATAAAAATCTAAATAAATTGATAAATAAAATTGCAGACTTACGCGATTTAGAAATTGCATGTGCTTAAATCGCGATTTTTTGCGATTGTGATTAATTGCACATTCCTAGTGTCCGACACTTGAGAAGGAGGCTTTCGGCTCTCCGCCTTTATCGTCGAAGATATAGTCAGTTTCATTGCTAGTCAGCTTGAAGGACTGGGACGTCAGCACGGTTATAGATTGATGCTTGAAAGATGCCGTTTAAATGATTTGCGGATGACCAGAGAAATGGTAAGAGATGTGCGGTTAAGTTTGAGAATAAGCAGAACTTTTTGTTATATCGAGATCACGAGAAAATTAAGTCGCGATCACGACATAACAATAGAGAAAAAATATTTTAATGCACTGCCTATTAGGACTTTCATAGTTTTGAGCTCCATACATGTGAAACAAATGTAATAGCAGCAGTTTTTATAACGGCAGGTCGATCTAAGACAAAGAAATGTTTTACTGCAGTGGTTCTCAAACTGTGGTACGCGTACCAGTAGTGGTACACAAGCTTCCTTCTAGTGGTACACGGAGGAATCTATGAATAATTAAAGTAAAAAAATGCACACACTTTTAACCCTTTTACGCGTACGATAACACCAATGTGATCAGTAAATTGATTTTTATAGGCTAAACCTTTTATTTAAGTGGCTGACAATAATAAATATTCTTAATTAGAGGAATGAATCTGCCTTGTTTTTGAACTGTGCAGTGCTGTAGCTGCTTAATTAGGCCTACTACATTATTGTACTCCAATATCGGTTCTTATGGTGGTACTAAGAGAGACAATTTTTTTCTGAGGCGGTACTTGGTGAAAAAAGCTTGAGAACCACTGTTTTACTGCATTTTAAAAGATGACAACTAATTATATTCATTTTTTGTCATGAGTTATTGCAATGAAAATGCAACATCATGTCAACAACCCATATTCTGTATGAACAAATCCTTTTGTGAAAAGCTTCATGAATAAATACCTGCAGTTTGGTGTATATGTAAAGCTGTTCAAGTGGAGATTTATGAGAAAAAAAAGCCTTTTAAATATGTACTGTTAAAATCGACAGATGCAAACTGATAGTGCTTCAAAAGGAAACACTCAAAAAAGTGTATTTTGGATGTTTTCTTTACATTAGACCGAAAAAAATCACTTTAATGTAAAGCCAAAAAACAAAGTCTCAAAACTGACAGGTGCATGAAAAAGTGTCTGATCTCGCAAACAAACCAGACTCGCGTCTTCATGGCCTATTTGAGCGAAACGTGAGATTACCATTGTTTCAAGTCACCGCAGGGCTCCAAGTGTCACATAGTCGCCCGTGGAACAATACGCGGCATCTGTGTTTGTAAAAACGGCAGACACACAGTAGTTGCGTCTGTAACTCTAGAGCACAGCTTTCAGCTCTGGTTCCTCTCTGACCTTTAGGTGATGCTTTATGATCAGCTCTTTCTAAAACGCCTTCAAACCTCAAACCCTCCGACTCTGAATGGAAATGATGGGTATCACCTTCACACCCAGCCAAACCGCATCGAAATAAAGGTGTATTGTAGGCATTTGGAGAGACGACGGTGATATAACTTAACTACAACGTCAGTTCAACGTTCAAACAATGTTTTGTTATTTGTTAGATCTAACATTCTGCGAAAGATCACTTTGATGTCAAAATATTGAAAGAAATATTTCAATCATCCATACGCTATTTAAAACTTGAATGACTTTCTTATACGTGAAGCATAAAATGAGAAGCTTTGGAGTATGTTCAGACCGCACTTTTTCTAACAATGTGAGTGGATAGGGGACTGGTACTGTCAAACTAAAGAAAATACAAAAAACACATCATAAAAGTGGTCCAAACTATTTTGTTTACTATTTTATAACAAAAGTGCTTCCTTTATAAGGAACAGAATGAAGTTGTTATTGACTAAATAACTAACTACAACAGTTTAACAGTTTTATTAATGTTGCATCTAATATTCAGTCATTTTTGTCAATTGTAAAAATAGTATTAAAAACTATATAATGTGAAATTTATGCTTGCTAAAATGTCAATTCAACATTTAAAGATTTTGTTGTTACAGTATATCTAACATACTGTGAAATCGATTTCTGTTCAATTTTTTCTTTTTTATTATTATAGAATCGTCATTTCAAATCAAATGTAAAAAAATTGCTTCCAAAATATGCCATATTTGTGAGTAATCAGTCAAATCATGAACAATCGGTTAACACTGACACATCCTCATGTGCAACTCAAACCAAAATGACTATTTTTTTTCCATTGAACACAACAGAAGGCGTTTTGATGCATGTTCATGCTGCACTTCTTTATAATAAAAGGGATGGAAATTGGGCAGCATTCCAAGTCTTTCTGAAACTGTCAAAAAGCTATATTACTTGGTAGAACGTCAAAGAATTTAATTCTGTTACATCTAAGGTTATCTTATACTGTCTGTTGTCAAAACATTGTAAAAATTATAGAATCATGTAATTTAAAATCAAACGTGAAAAACAATACTTCCAAAATATGCCATATTTGTGAGTAATCAGTCTAGTAATAAACATTCGGTCAACATTGACACATCCTCATGTGCAACTCAAACCAAAATTACTATTTCATTCCATTGAAGACAAAAAAAAGACATTTTGAAGCATGTTCACACTGCACTTCTTTATATTAGAAAGGGATGGAATCTGGGACAATTGAGCTCCAAAAAACTACAAAAAAGATTTTGCTGCATTTCAGGTTTTTCTGAAACTGTTGAAAAGGCTGTAAAACTTGTTAGAACGTTAAATAATTTATTTCTGTTACATCTAATGTTCTCTTATACTGTCTGTGGTCAAAATATTGTAAATATATGACACAATTTATATGATTTTAGTAACCACAAAGTGACTTTTATATAAACAAACACAATCTAACCCCTAAAACTCAAAGCGGAACCTTATTTACAGCATAATTTACTTGCAAAATGTGACAGTATTTGGTCAACAAATCAACATTCTGTTGTCATTTACACATCCACGTGCTACTCAGGGGGCGTTGCTAGCTCTACTGGGGCACAGCTCCCTCTACCAAAAAATAATAATAATTAAATAAAAAAAATTAAAAGAAGTATAAAAGAAAAAAAATTCTAAATAAATAACAGTATTATTGTTATTATACTATTAATATTCTTAATAAATAACAGAAATTAATCCTAAATGTAACTGGAAAACAATCTAAAGACACAACTGAAGTGATGCTAAGAAATCGTTTGCATGAATTTTAATTTTATTAGAATGAAATTCTATAGGCAATTCTATAGAATACAAAAAAGATGTTTTATAGAATTATCTGTTGTGTGTTGTCTTAGACCCGACTCATGGCCGAGAATTAGGTTTATTATTTATTTCCTCCCTGAATCATCATCCCTCCTTTTTGCTTCATACAAAAAAACAGGAGCCATGCTTAGTCTAAATAAGATCACCATCATATTATTTTAACTTTGTTTTGTCGCCTTGCAAAACTCATTGCGTGCCGACACCTCTGCATAATAGACTGTTATGCTGGTTTCACAGCGCATGAGCGGCGCGTGAGCAGTGTGGCTATTTTCGCCATCCATGTTCACAACCGGGACTTACACCAGAAGCAGAGCAGCGTGTCAGCGTCAAGCAGGAGTGGTGTGTGCGTGAGATGCGCAGTTATATTTTTTGTCTGCGCACATACTCAGTTTGTATTTTGATTAAACTAGATTGCTTTCACCAGCGTTGGTTTGGTTGCACATAGAGAATAACGTCTTTATTCTGGTATTATCACTCTTAATAAATACTTGCATATAAAGTAAATGGTATCTCAAAGCATTTACTGGGGCACTGGTGATTTTTATTTTTATACTGGGGCACATGCAACTAGCAATTCAAAACCAGAACGACATAGTTTCTTTACAAGAGTTCACACTTCGCTGATGATTGATTATAAAGCTTGTTTGGCATGCTGTCCCGGGAGAGAGCCCCATAAGATCCTCGACCCTGGGGCTCCCTCCCGTTTGCAAGGCGAGAGGGGAGTTTGAGCTCAGGCAGATCTTGAGAACTCCCCTGGTGTAGTAGCTAATGAACAGATAGTGATTGCTCTTAAGAGATAACTACTTGCTAGGAGCATGTCTATGGTGCCGATTTGGGTTATTCAATTAACTTAAGTTGCATGTTTTTGGACAGTGGGAGGAAACTGGGGAACCCGGGGGAAACCCACGTGAGCACGGGGAGAACGTGTAAACTCCACACAGAAACATCAGCTGGCTTGTTAAGGACTAGAACCAGTGAGATTTTTGCAGTGAAGCAACAGTGCTAACCACTGGGCCACTGTGCCACCCATCTAGGAAAGGAGGAGGAGTAGGGGTGGAAGGGGGGATTCTTCAAAACGAAGATAGCTATGATATGGAACTTAGGGTATTTATATTGGCTTAAGAATAGTCTGATTGGTGAATCATAAATTGGATAATGCGGGACCAGCCACAGGCAATCATAAGCATGTGATCCTCTCGAAATTAGTTTATGATAAACTTCACTTGTGGAACACAAATAAAGACGTTCTGAAGCATGTTTATGCAGCACTTTTCCTTACAATGAAAGTGAATGGGGCCCAAGCACCAAAAAAAACAAAAACAAAAAAAACACTTTATTTTAACTCAAAATCTTGCTTGAGAGCCACAATATAAAGCATTTTAATAAGACCAGCACATTATTTAATTTTAAATATTTAAATAGTATCAAACCCCCAGAAATGTACTTATTAACCAATAACACACAGTGCATCTTCCTAAAATAAACACCCATTTCCACCAGACAAACACAGTCTGCCCGCCAACCACTTTAAGGCTCGAAAAGTGAACAACTTATTCCGACGGTTAGTGCGATGAATAAAAGATGCTGAGAGACGGTCTCAGGGCGAGACGCAGGCAGTGGGCGGCCGACACATGCTACATTTTCCCTCATCTTCCCCCTTCTGTCATTGAAACCGCAGGCGATGACCTTGAGAAATATCCTCACGGCCAATAGGAACTCTTTGTTTCCCTCAGCCTCTCAAAATCTGCTGAGGATGCCAATGCATAACACACTTATTACTGAAGGAGCAGATGTTTGTATTGTGGAATGCAGTCTGGAGGCCGAATGCACTGTACGCTGCACATATGCATTAGTTCTTTATCTTATAAGAAAAGTACATGGTGAATAATGGCGATGTTGTTCAATTGGTGTTTCCAACCAGGCTTATGTTTTATTTACGTGTTTATGTGCGAGAATCATTTATCTCCTTTAGCTTCTTTTAGGCACACAATTAGACGCTAGCGTCTCTGAGGAATTCTGAAGAAAGCACAAAAACATGAGAGCATCGTGGATTGATATAATTGCATGTTTATGCTGACTGATTCCTGACATATTACGGGTTATAATGCATCAAAAAGATGGTTGTGTCATAAAGATTGATGGCAGATTTCATTTGAGCCGGCGCGCATGGGACAGATTCACAACCTGCCAACATTTCTTTGGCCTCTAATGAGAGCGTTAAAAATCTCTGGCGGATGCTGCGGATCATTTGCTGACTGCACGGATTTCATATGATGCCTGTTACTTCTACAATCGGGAGATTTTGCTTGTATAATTAATACAGTAACGCTATTCCTCAAAAAGTTCAACACTGAGGGAGTCCACAAATCCAACCGTGAGTGTTTACCTCATAACATGACCTACAGGGACCACTGTCGAGGACACGCTCTATCAAACCACATGGGGATCCAGACATCAGGTGGGTGTCTGTGTGAAGCCCATGAATGAATCCTAAGGTTGTTTAGCTTTATGTGGGAGTATGCTTATGATAAAGTCAGGTGTAGTGCTGTGTTAGAGCGGTTTGAGTTCTCCTCTATTGTTTGTGGAGGGCTTTTGTCTGGGACGCTCCATCTGTTCATGCTTTCTGAAGTTGACAGTTTAAGAACACCTTGTGGAGCGGTGAGGAAAGTGACGGGTGTGAAAATGCTGGACATTTATTGATGACAATGACATGGAGTAAGCTGGAAACAGACAGAATAGAATGGAATAGATGAAAAAAGAATGAGAGATACGATCAATAGACAGACAGACAGACAGACATAATAGATAGAATAATTAATAGAACAATGATCGATAGAATGACAGATTAGATAATAGACAGATAGATAGGAACTAATTACTAGGTTGAACAATGATAGATAGATAGATAGATAGATAGATAGATAGATAGATAGATAGATAGATAGATAGATAGATAGATAGATAGATAGATAGATAGATAGATAGATAGATAGATAGATAGATAGATAGAATAATTAATAGAACAATGATCGATAGAATGACAAATAGAGATAGATAGAAACTAATTAATAGATCGAACATAGATAGATAGATAGATAGATAGATAGATAGATAGATAGATAGATAGATAGATAGATAGATAGATAGATAGATAGATAGATAGATAGATAGATAGATAGATAGTCTCATGAGGATAGACAAACCACAAAGAAATGACAGTGTTGAATATGAATGAGACTGTACTGCACCGGTAGCAACGACTCTCGCCACCGGCAATTCATACCTGAGATCTCGGACTGCGGGACGCCGTTTAACGTGAAGCCTTTGCCGCTGTAGAACTGGCGCACGTCCGCGCAGCTCCGCGCTTTACCGCCCGCGTTCTCCGCGGACAGAGACGCAGACACGAGCGACACGAGCAGCGCGACCGCTGTCAAATCCATTGTGTCCGGATCCAGAGGCTGAGGAGGAGGAGGAGGAAGAAGAAGTCCTGATGCTCTGCACTTCACACAGCCAAACAAAGCATCCGATTCTCTTTGCAACTGCGGGACAGAGTATAAAATCCACTTGTTTAGCGATGTCCTGCCTTAAAAGCGGTGGTCCTGATGAAAGAGAATGTGTGTGCTATTGATCAGTCCGGTGGGGATCTGTTTCTGGCGCTCATGTCTTTACGAACTATAAATAATGCATAACTGATAATATGCTTATATTAGAGTCAACGTTAAATACTGTGGGAGGAATAATCTCTGTGCTGCTCCTGTGCGCTCCTGTTCTGTCTGCCTCTCCACTGTCCCGTCCTCACTGAACAATAGTCATGTCCGATTCGCAAGCGAGTCGTTCTTTTGAATCGACTCATTCGAACGATTCTCGTGACTCGATTCGCTTATGAAAAAATGTATTTTTTTTTGTCGAAAAACAACTCAAAGGGCATGGTCTGACTGGTGTACACATACTGAAACTAGTTAAGACAAGCAAACCTAACCTAGTTTAAGCAGATGTCAAGCTTAGTATTGAGCAATTCCTAAACGTTTAGCTCACTGCCATTGTTTGAGTGTCAAATTGACAGCCAAAAAAGCTTTAAGAAAACGAAAAAGGGAAAAAGAGTCTGTGGTAAACTGTAAGATATCGGAGAATGAGCATTCAGTGATCCAGTGTCCCAATGTTTTTTATTTTTTTCTTCATTTTCTTTTCGGCTTTGTCCCTTTATTAATCCAGGGTTGCCACAGCAGAATGAACCGGCAACTTATCCAGCATTTGTTTTACGCAGCGGATGCCCTTCCAGCCGCAACCCATCTCTGGGAAACACATCCATACATTGTCATTCACACACATACACTACGGACAATTTAGCTTACCCAATTCACCTGTACCGCATGTCTTTGGACTTGTGGGGGAAACCGGAGCACCCGGAGGAAACCCACGCAACCACGGGGAGAACATGCAAACTCCACACAGAAATGCCAACTGGCCCAGCCGGGGATCGAACCAGCGACCTTCTTGCTGTGAGGCGAACGTGCTAACCACTAGGCCACCGTGGCGCCCTTTTTATTTTTTTATTTTTATTTTATTTATTTATTTATTTATTTATTTATTTATTTATTTATTTATTTATTTATTTATTTATTTATTATTTTATTGTAGATATGAACAGATTAAGTACAAGACAATACATCTCACAACAATTATGAACAAAATAAAATAAATTAAGAGAAATTCTCTTAGTTATACAATCAAAGTATAAATAGATGCCAGGGGTAAAAGATGTAGAAGAAGAGAAAATTTTTTTTTTAATCAAATAAAATTTACATAATGCTTCATACGTTTTTTTAGCTTTTCTGTTTCTAATGTTACATAGAGTAGTTGTACCATACTGTTTAATCTCCTTTATAAAATGTTCACAATTTGGCTTAGCTTTGGCCCATTTCTTGACATGAATATGATATTTTCCAAGTAATATTATTAGTTGTATAAGGAAATAGGTTCTACTTTTTGAATCAATTCCATCTTGTACTAAAGCAAACAGGACATCATATAATCCAATTTGTATTAGTGTACCTAATGTCCTTGAAATAAAGTTAGAAACAGTGTCCCAATGTCTACTCCTAATAACAAATCCTAATCATTACATCACAAATGTGGAATAGGCCACAGATCGACGTTCCTATATGGTTCCAGTTTGGTTCATTATCGCACACGCACACACACACACACACACACGCACACACACACACACACACACACACACACACAC
>CAIGQQ010037719.1:8579145-8589711 GCA_903798035.1 Danio albolineatus | reverse complement strand
ATGTATATATATATATATATATATATATATGTGTGTGTGTGTGTCATACCATATATAAATGGTTGGGCTATTGGGCTAAATAATAACTTTCTTTTTTGGTAACATATACACAGTTTTTATGTTTGTTTTGTAACAACTTAAAAACAACCTACAAGAGAACATTCCAGACAGGAACATTCTCCTAACCTACAGGGAACATCATGCATAAAGAAAAACGTGCTGGACAACCAAACCCACAATGCAGAATGTTTTGAGAACCAAAATTGTTAGCTCGGTTGAATTAAATCTTTTTTTTTCACGTAATAGCATATGCACATGTTAACCTCAAACCCTTTTGATTCCCCTAGTTAAATGGTCTCGAGTCTCTCACATTAAAACAAATCAGTCTACAGTCTTTCAGACGATCCAGTAAGGTGGGATAGGTAAGGTTTAAAGTTTCATAAACTGTTCACATATTGGCAATGAAACTTGGAAATTCGTATATATGGCGAATTTGGAGCACTGAGTGATTAAAATATTGATAAACACCGTCACTTATACATAAACATGTCTTTGTAGCAAAAAAAAAAACCTTTAAGGAACAGTTGGACGTGAAGAATCACATGAACCGATGCATTGAAAAGCTCCGTTCGTTCGCATTCTCAACGGATTCCCAACGTTACTGAACAAGTCCAGCCCTGTGGTAGAATAAAAGAGAAGGGGTGGTGTACAAACACCTGCAGGTGGTAGTAAACGCCCCCTGCCGCCTTGCCAGACTACTGTAACAGAATGAATCCAGCATGGCAATTGATTTTGAGGTGGGATATTAAACGGGCGCGATCGTGTAACAGAGGGAATCGGTTATGGGCTGAAACCGAGAACACAGCCGGCAGAGAAAGCCTGTTATTTTTCAGTCAAGACACGTCTAATTAAGAGCACTTAAACTCTCGCGGGTTTGTGTTGAGCGGGTTTATTTCAATTACACGGGGGTTACAGCTGCATAAAGATGAAGAATTATTTTCACAACACGCCTACTTGTAGATAAAATAAACGTATTGAACCACGAGGCTGGTTTGATCTTTTGCACGCGCGATTGACCACTATACTAGTAAAACAATATCAAAACACTCACCTTCAAGCTCAAAGCAGTTCAAGGTAAATTTCTAAGTATTTCTAGTTGCAGTGAACTTGGTTGGCACAAAATACAAAACAAAACAAAAAAACAAAGGTTAGATTTGTGCAAAATAAAATGAGTAAATTTTGCCAAAAATAACACAATTATACACTGAAAAATGACAAAGAAAATGAAATTAAACTCTCAAAATCAACAAAATACAACAACAACAAAGCAATCTACAAGTAAAATGCATTCTGTTTACTTCACTTTTCCAAAAAAAACGTGCTTTCACTTTCGTTTTCAACTATTTTTCAGAAATTCGCCAAAACCTGCTGTTGTTGTTTTTTTTCTTGTAGAAAAATGCGTCGATTTTTAATTTTTTTTTTTTTTTTTGCTTATAGTGACATAAACAATTTTTGAGCTTTGGTGAGATAAACCTAGACTGAACTGCTGCGTACTGTGCACAGAAAAATAAACAGCTTATTGTAATTACACCAGGCATGGGACGATAACCGTTTTCAAGGTATAGCGCGGTTTGGAAAAGTCAAGGTTTTCATACTGCCAAAATTTTCTGTAATGCTGTTGAAAAGGTATTATTTTATCCTCTTTTTTAATAATTTTATTTTAGTTTTTTAGGACAACAGCATCTCCAGCAGAAAAATATCCAAAGATGGCATTTTAAATTGTAAATAAATCTGTGTTTTTGAAACTAATGAAGAGAGCAGAAGTCAATGATTCATTGTACTTATTTAGCCTGACGTTTACTGCTCCAAAATATTATAAATCTTTAAAAAAATAAAATACATTGTGTTCAATAGGGGAAAAAGTTGTAGTTTTTTAGCCTGACATTTAAAAATAATACATTTTAGGGCAGTAATCATAATACCGTCATACCGTGAAACCAGGCCCGGATTAAGAATTCAGAGGCCCCTGGGCACAATGTCTTGTAGGGCCCCCTACCTGGCTACGTACCCCTATAGTTGAATTAAAAAATAAGAATTTAAAAAAATAATAAAATGAATCTATAATGTATTGCCCACATTTTTAAAAATGATATTCAGTACATATATTTGTGGTCTACAAAGATTTAACTTATTTTTAAAGCCCATAATGCCCATTGGTTAATCCGGCCCTGCGTAAAACCGTGATATTTTTATCCAAGGTTATCATACCGTCAGAATCTTATACCAACCCATGCCTAAATTACACTATTTACCACTTTAACAATATTTACTTTAAATTACTATACTATTTTTTATCTTGTGGGATAAAAATGCTTTTTTTTTAAATAGCCAAATGACCTAAATTTCATATTTTAAACCTCAGTAGCTTAATTTGAGAATGACTTACAATCACATGACCTTTGGTAAAGTCTTCATTTAAGACTTAATTATAATCCACACCATTTACATTATACATTATACAGTAAATCACATTTGAAAGCTCAAGAGCGTCGAGCATATTAAGAGAATAATAAAACACTCACCTTTCATTCATCTCAAAGCATCTAAAGCCGATTTCTAAGCGCTTCTATAGTTGCCATGCACTTGAGTTGGCACAAAAAATGTAGCAACGGCAAAATGAAGGGTTTCAGTGCGGCGGGAGACCAGGAAATGTTCATGACAGCTTAATTGGCATCTAAATAATAAGACACGGCTAATTAAAAAAAAGCAGCATAAATTACAACATGACTGCTGAAAGACACGAGGGCTCAATTGCGCATTCTGGGTGTGATTGGTTTAATGCAAACACTGCTCAGCTGTAAATTAGTCTACAGAATATGTTGTCAGAAATGATGTCATTGATACAAAACACATTCAGGTAAAGGTGAAATCATTTATTAGGATATACAAACCAGGTAAATAGGAAAATAAACCATGAAGCGTTGCTCAGATGTTGACACTGAGGTGCGAAAATTGACTCAGATTTAAACCTCAAATGCAATAGTGAGAAAAACATGTGTGTAAAATGTGAAAATATGACATTTTATTGATTGACTGATGTGCAAACACGTACAGTAACAATATGGTTCAGTCAGAGCTACATGGAAAGTGACGTTGATGAATTCAGATAAAAGTTTTAAGACTGTGACGTCATGGAGAACCATCAAAACTAACAATATGTGGTAAAATGGTGAGTCTAGCAGGGTTAAAGACTAATGTTATGAAAGTCTGTTCTCAAAATAAAGTGTTTTAATAGTCTACGATTTAATATTCGACTTGCAATGTTTTAATGGTTATATGCACAACCCGACTATCATATACACACTTTGTATAGACATAGATTTCAGTATAAATATGTTAAATGTACAATTCGCCTTTTATAAACAACAACAACAAAGAAAAGCTCTACAATTGCACAAGCAGGAGGGTCAATCTTACAATTTTTTTTTCATCCAAAAACAACCGAAATAAAAAATATATATGTAACTTAAAAACAAACAAAAAATCAGCCATTATTGAATTCCTAATGAAATTTGGATTATGTCGTTTTGAGAAAATAATATTTGTATAAAATATTCATAAATAAAACTACTTAAATTCTATATATATATACTGTAGGTGGTACAATATTTAATCTATGCATTTTTTAGATAATATAAAGAAATAAACCAGAACTACTGTATTTTTTTTAAATCATCATGTTGCCAAATATGCTATAATTCTGTTTATGTTTCTATTAATTTAAGGTAAAGCGCTACCATTGTGAGATTTACTAGCCTGATCTCACGAGGAAACGTAACTATTTTACGTTTTGTCAGTTGAATGGTTAATTCATACAAATTCGTAAAAGTTCAGTCGTACAAGTGTATGATTTTAAAAAGGAGGCGTGGCACCAAACCCTACCTCTAAACCCAACCGTCATTGGGTGATGAGTAAATTGTACTAAATTGTACGAATGATATGGTACGAGTTCATACGAATTAGCCACTAAATCGAAAAGTTCCGAATTGCTGTGAGATTGTGTTGGATTCACCCAGGTGACTAATAATAGGGTTGTCACGATACTGGAATTCGGCATCAGTCGGTACTGAAATTGTAAAAACTTCCATTTCCTGCTAACATTTAAGCGCTGTTGAGCACGCTCTTAAACACCGCTGATTTGCCATTGTGTTCACGTGCTCAACATAAATGACTGATTGGCCATGAGGGTCATAAGTAGGGCCACACGGAATCTGCGCGCGCAGAATTCCGCTGATTTACGCAGATTTTTAGCCCATCATTGATTCTTTTTATTTACTGGTGTAAATGTATATTTATTCAGTTTTTAAATGAATTTCAGTACTATTATTGACTAATATGAAAATATTCATATGATTTATTTACAATACAGTTTGTAAAGTCATATTTTCTGTCTTTTAGTAAATATTTTACATGAGACTAATAGCGGATCTAATTGGGTTCACATTGTAAACATTAAATAAAAGTTAAAAAGGTATTACATTTATTTCACATATTAAGTTTTTAGTTATGATACTCCTAAAATCATTGTGCATAAATCTGCAGATTTTTAACAAAATACTCCGCAGAAATAGCAAAAAATGTCCGCAGATTCCGTCTGGCCCTAGTCATAAGTTCACCGAACTCATTGCTGTTTACTGAGTGTTACCACAGATACAGGAACACTGGAGTGTTTGAAAGTCACGCCGATCAGCTGCTTTGTCTATATGCTGCCATACGAGCTATCCGCTGATGAATCCTAGCTTTAAAACACTCCAGTGTCCCTTTATCTGTGGTTACACTCAGTAAACAGCGGTGAGTTCTGTGAACTTATGATCAGATTTATTTCTGTAGTGCATATGAACACAATAGCAAATCAGGGGTGTTTAATGGCCCGTTTCCACTGAGTGGTACAGTACGGGTCACCTTTATTAGGCTTGCGTTTCCACTGCTAAAGGGTACACTTTTGGTGGGCGTGGTGTACGACAGAAAGTTTCAGTCGACGTCATTTACGCTCAAGGAAATGTTTACAGTAAAGCTTTATGGGTCGTTCGCAAATCATTCGAGAAGCACTTCTCACAAAACAGAGGCTTTATTATACACATAAACACTGGTGTATAAATGTTCATTACTGACTGAACATGATCTGATTATAACTAGATCAATGATGCGAAATAGCCTAGTGTCTGTGATTATTTAAAATAAATAAATAAATGCAGCATATTTGAACACATACAGCCCCTTACAGTCTCCGATATGTTACCAATTACAGAAAAACTACACACAGCAGGCATTTATGCCTTATTTAGGTTAAAAAACAATACGAAATAGAGCCCACAGTCAGTGCAAACCTCTCATCTGTGTCTTTAATCTTCACCAGCACATGTAGCCTCACGTTAGAGAGTCATTTCGTCATTCCGAGTTCATAATAGTCCAGGTTAGTCCAGCAGTTTCTTTACGTTGAAACAATAATTTGCGCATGTGAGAAAGCGAAACCACTCGCGCTTTAGACGGGCTCGTAAAAAACTATGGGCACCGGGGAGAATCTGCTCTTCTTCTTGGCTTTGTGGCTGTTCATCAAGACGACGACAAGGTTTGTTTGAGCTCGGGTCGACCATGGCTCGTTATTATATGTTTATATTATATTTTATAGAGTTATATACAGTATTGTCTCTCAGCTGTGTATAAAACATGGTGGGTCCTTTGTTTTCATTCTGGCTTGTTGCGTGAGCAAATGACGTATCTCTGTAAACCAATAGCATTCAGTTGCGCGTCTAGCTCCGCCTTTTGGTCACTCTTTGGTACCCTTGGTACCCTTTGCAAAGGGTGACCAAAAAGTGGTATGGTACGGTTTGGTTCGGTATGCTTTTAGACAGTGGAAACGCCCTTAAAAGCATACCGAACCGTACCTCTTAGTGGAAACGGGCCATAAGAACTCGCTCGACAGCACTCAAAACTTCATGGGAAATGGATGTTTTTAAAATTACAGTATCGATTGCTATCGAATTTCAGTATCGTGACAAAATATATATAGAATCCACACTTACAGTAAGACAGTAATCAAACATTTAAAAAAAGAAAACGGACAGCGTTCTCTTTATCTTGTGAAGTGTGAATGAATTCAGACTGTGATACGTGTTACTCTAAACTGTATCAAACCAGACTAGCATAGCTATATCAAAGAAGCTCCAAAATAACTGTCATAAAACACGACAGTAAACCATCAACGTTGGTGGACATCAATCACACATGAATCTTATTTCACTACTTAGTAGCTACGTAAAAAACCCTTTAAAAGAGGCCAGAGCAAAACCAATATCCAGTTTTTGAACAGCGGCATCCTGAGGGAGGCCGACAGGGAACTTACTGATCAGGAGATGAATGTGCAGACTTCTAAGGGCCTAGTGCAAATGCATGCTTAAATCATTCAGTCTTTTTACTGTGCGTCAGAAGCCGTCGGGCCACAGGAAGAGCTGTAAAAGAGGAAGAAGTAGGATGATGGAGATGCTTGGGATGTGGGTGACTCCGCTGTCGTGTACTTCCTGTTTGGGTCTGTGATTAGGAGGCTGGATTGGGATTTTGCCGTACTGGGATGGAATTTGAACACTGTTTATGTTTTCTTTTTGTAAGAGCACTGTTGGGAGGAGAAGAAAAAAACGGGATGAGGATTAGATGCAGCTATCACATTCACACTGATCTTTAGTGCTTTCTGTTCTTGGTTCTGTGAGGAACTTTCCATAGATATTTCCCCTTAGACATTCTTCCTCAGATAACAAGGAATGGATCTTATGTTAACTTTCTAGCAACATTCTCTCAACATTCGGACCAAATAGAATGTTTGTTAAACATTAGCTCAAACATATTATTTCCACCTCCTTCATGGAGCATTTCTCTGAAACCTTTTGGTTTTAGTTTGTCTGCTAAAGGTCCAGTGAAAGTTTTTTTAGATGTAGTTTTAAAGACACAGTATTTATAAGCTAGTGTGCTCCAAAACAGTGACAAAATTCGCATTTAGAAGATATGAACCAGATATAAACATCCAAGCTTGCAGTTTTGTCACTTCCGCCTAAATGGATCACCGATTTTTATGACATCACCTCATACCTCAAATTTTTATCTAATCTTGAACATTCAAATACTCTACAGTTTCTGACACGCCCCATCCTCTTCAAAATGCTTGTCATTTGCTGTTTATTTGATGTGCTTGATTTCAACCACTCTCACTGATTGGCTGTTTTGTTTATAAAGGGGAGGAGCTACTATATGTCCCATCCCAGTCTTTTTGTTTCAGATTATGACAAATTTCGAATAAAATAATACACATTTCAAAGCACTTCACGGGACCTTTAAACCAGTGTTTCCCTTCCCTGTTCTTGGAGGCACACCAACAGTACATATTTTGGATGTCTCCCTTATCTGACTCATTAACTTCAGGCTTTGGAGTCTCTTCTTATGTGCTGATGACTTGATTCAGGTGTGTTTGATTAGGGAGAGGTTGAAAATGTGTTCTGTTGGTGGAACAGGCCTTAAGGTACAGGGTTGTGAAATACTGCTTTAAACATTAAGGGCTCTATTTTAACAATCTAGGCGCAAAGACTAAAGCGCATGGTGCAAAAGCAAGGTCGGAAAAGGTTGAAAAAATAAGGTTTGTGCCGTGGCGCATGGTTTAACAAGGTTGTGCTCATTCTCTCAATGAGTTATCAGAATCAGTTTTATTGCCAAGTGTGCTTTGCACACAAGGAATTCGCTTTGGCTACAGAAGCTTCCAGTGTACATAAAGTAACAACACAAAATAAATATGAAAAAAAGACGATAGACATTAAACAGAGATGCCGTTAGCCAAAAAAGATCTGGATGTTGAAATGTATGTACAGATTTATTATAAATATTCAGGTTATAAGGTGCTGTGTACCAATGCGTAAGAAGTATTGCATTGTATATTGTTATAAGGTGCTGTGTACAAGTGCGTATGAGAAAGTATTGCACGTTTATTGCACAAATATTTAACTGTTCATGAGGTAGATGGCCTGAGGAAAGAAACTTTTCATGTGTCTGGCTGTTTTTGTGCTCGGTGCTCTGTAGCGCCGACCAGACGGTAACAATTCAAATAGGAAGTGTGCTGGGTGCGAGGCATCCAAGGTGATTTTGCGAGCCCTTTTACTCACTCTGGAAAAGTACAGTTCTTGAAATGTAGGAAGGGTAGTGCCAGGGATTCGTTCAGCAGTCCGGACTATTCGCTGTTGTCTACGGAGGTCGGTTTTGGCAGCTGAGCTGAACCAAACAGGTAATTGAAGTGCGGTGATTGGGTGTGTTTTGAGCATAATTTGCATTAAACCAATCAGAGTCTCATCTCACATTCCCTTTAAGAGTTAGTTGTGTCACACCATGGCAGCCTCCTCCATTTGGCCTCTTTACTTTCTCTTTACTTTACTTTTACTCTTTACTTTCGTGGAGTAAGGAAATGGTGCTGTACTCACTCCACTAAAGACATTCATTAGGCCACATATTTAATTTAGTTTGTTAAGCGCAAAGATTTGTGTGGTGAGTTATATCCAATCACACATGCTATTCTTATGCCCCATATGGTGATGCATTGTCTCCAAAACTCGACAGGTGGACAAATCTAAACTTGTTTTCATTAAAACAAGTATAAATATGCCTATAATAAATAATACAGCTAATAATAATAATTATACAAATGCAAATTGTCATGAATAAACGGAAAAAAGACCATTAAATAGCCTATTTAACAGGCTAGTATTTTGACAAGGTCTCAGAGAAAGTTTCAGAGGTGTGAACAGAGGTGAATTATGGCTGCATGGTGTGAATGATGTGGAATGCTGTGATGTGTGGAATGTAACTGAATCAAAAAATTCGCATAAGGGGAAAAACATCCTATGAGTAAACTAGAGCTAGTGAAGTGGTGTTTTGCATCTGCTGTGAATGCAGCAAAATAAATCGATCCAGTTTTGTACAGTTATCGTTATGGGGGTATATTTTTATACTGTACAAACTGTATGTTCTGCCCCCCTAACCTAACTCTGGCCCTAAACCCAAACCTCACAGGAAACAACATTTTTTTTTATAAATGTCAATCTGTGTAATGAGCCCTTTTCCTCATCTGGACTAAAAATGTCCCCTCAACGTCATAATAATCTGGTATTGCTATACTTTTGGGGACATTTGTTACACACACAAACACAGAGTAATGTCTTCAGCTGAACATATGTGCTTTGCGCAGCAGATGATCAGGGCCATATATCAGCAGCAGACTCGCAAATACAAACCAACAGACGGCAACACATTAATACGTCACAATCAAATGATGCATAGCATCCGCACGGACAAAAACCAATGGCTTAACATTTGGATATCTGGCCACAAACAAACACATTCACGGTTTGATGTTTCATAGGCGTATTTTACCTGATTTCACAATAAATACGAGCCAGACGCAACAAGGCAGGGTGAGACGAAAACAAGTCACACCTTTCCTAATGAAACCCAACCTGAGATTCTCACACAATAGCCATTGTGCTGCCTTGTACAATACACAAAGGCTTCATTTATTCACAATCACTGCTGATGCCAATTAAAGGGTAAACGGATCTGATTGGCATCAGAGTGGAGGGCGAATGCCCGGGGGCTGCTTGGCTTTGACAGGAGTGATGTGCAGGAATGATCACATATGCTGGATAATATCTCGCTAAATATGCGGTGGCCGTGTGAACTGGAGGTTTCTCGCTGACAGTGGGAATGTTGGAGAATATACATATTCAGCATATTGTATTATTGGTGCCTCTTCAAGTAGCATTGAGAAGCCACTATGGGGTGTACTTGAGGCACAATGGGGTGTAGTTGATATATATATATATATATATATATATATTCTAGATTTATAAATTCTGTTATAGATTTATAAATATAAATCTACTTTGCACTCACAATTAAAATGTATATCGTTGATGATTTACTATATATTAACGACTTACATCTATATATTAAAATTTATCATTCTGTATTCTGATATTTATCTATGTAATAACAATTTACATATTCTGATTTATTCTGATTTATAACTCATTCATTCATTCATTCATTTTCTTTTCGGCTTAATCCCTTTATTAATCTGGGGTCCAGATTAATGAACCGCCAACTAATCCAGCATATGTTTTACGTAGCAGATGCCCTTCCAGCTGCAACCCATCACTGGGAAACATCCATACACTCTCATTCACACACATGCACTATGGACAATTTAGATTAACCAATTCACCTATAACACACGTCTTTGGACTTGTGGGGGAAACCAGAGCACCCGGAGGAAACCCACGCAACCATGGGGAGAACATGCAAACTCCACACAGAAACGCCAACTGACCCAGCTGAGGCTCGAACCAGCGACCTTCTTGCTGTCTACTTACTGCGCCACTGCGTTGCCCTGATTTATAAGTAAATATTCATCTTTATAATTAAATATTCTGATCCTCATATAAATAAATAAATAAATAAATAAATAAATATATATAT
>CAIGQQ010037719.1:8563720-8578745 GCA_903798035.1 Danio albolineatus | reverse complement strand
ATATATAAAACAGTTATATATATTTTATAAATGTATATCTATATAACTACATTCTAATTTATTTTCCACACTGGCAAATTCAATATTAGGACATTAGGACACAATATTACTGTACACTACTGTATGCAATTACAAAACAATAATTTATTCTAAAAATATATTATGATTTATACAAATAAATGTTCTTAAAATCTTTTAGCAAAGACTAAATTAGCATCACAATAATCACATAAATATTCTTGTTTTCAATTTTGACAATATTAATAAAGCAGCAAATTAGCATATCTGAAGGATTTTTGAACAATCATGTGACACTGAAACCTGAAGTAATGATGCTAAAAATTTAAAAATTGATATCTGAAAATTTGAAGAAGAAAAAAAAAATTCTGATGGAAGTTAAATATGCATCCAGCTTCTAGGCCCGGACTTGCTGAATGCCAACCTGCACAACAGCAGCACTTGTGTAATTGCTGTGACATGTGGCCACTCATTCGTAAGACAAAAGCAAATGGTATAATTACGCCTCCGTAAAACCATGTTTACCTTCTGTCTATCAAACACGCAGGTGAAGCATGACCACGCATGACAGCAGGAATGATTGCATTTCAGATCTTTCCTATGAAGCTTGAGCAGAAAGCTACTGAACCGCCGTCCTGAACGGCTCACGGAACACAGACGACAGACTGAATATATTAGCTCGCCTTGGCCTAGTTTTGCCAACTTCCAACTGAGAAACAGTGACAAACGAGTAAAAAAAAACAATTTAAATACTATACGAGACTTTTTACTTGACCTTAAACATATTTTAAGATTTCAAAAAGACAGCTCAGGTTTATCTGAACAGTGTCGCAGCTAACAAAATTCGTAAGTTAGAATGTTTTGCTAATGTTCCCCTTAGAATGTTTCAAGATTGTACACATTAAATATTCCATTTCTAAAAACATTGGTCAAGATTATGTAAATGCTGATAGAAAACGTTGATAGAATGTTGTTTTTTCGTTTTGCAAACATTATAGGGACGCTCCTTTTGAACAATTGTTAACATTAACTTAAAACCATCTGTAATGTTATTTAATAGTACTTAAGAATAAAAACATTTTCCAAAATTTGGAAGAAAAACATTCTTTTTACGAACAATATAGTAACAATGTTTAAAACATTCAACAGATGTTTTTTTAAGTGACGTTTATTTAAAACTAATTTCGAGAGGAGCACATGCTTATGATTGATAGCAGCTGGTCCTCATTAGCTAATGCATGATTCACCAATCAGACGATTCCTAAATCACTAGAAATAACCAGAGTATCTTACCTTAGCCATCTTCGTCTTGAAGATGATCCCCCCTTACACCCCTAATCCTCCCCTTTCCTTATCAGGGCAGCACGGAGGCCCAATGGTTAGCACCATTGCCTCACAGCAAGAATGTCATCAAAGATAAGCATCATAAGCGCAGAATTTAGCATACACTCTCCAGAGCCATTCATAATCTACATTTGCCAAGCGGGGGAGTTCTCGAGACCTACCTGAACTCGGACTCCCCTCTCGCCCTGCAAAGGGGGGGAGCCCTGGGCTCGAGGATCCTACGAGCTCAGGGCTCTCTCCCGGGACAGCATGCCGGTGAACACACTTTATAATCAATCAGCAAGGGCGAACTTTTGAAAATGTAGCAAAAACAATGTATAAATCATGTTGTCCAAAGGCAGTTGAAGCTGTTTTTTCTTGGTTATGTAAAGCTTGTAGTGTATTCGATCATTTTGCGAACATTTGAACGTTACTTTCAAATATTTCTGAAGTCATCTTAATTTGCTTGACTTGAAATTACATTTTGAGTTTAACCGTATTATAATTTAAATGATTTCATCATTCATTCATTTTCTTTTCGGCTTAGTCCCTTTATTATTCTGCGGTCGCCACAGCGGAATGAGCCGCCAACTTATTCAGCATATGTTTTACGAAGCGGATGCCCTTCCCATCCAACACTGGGAAACACCCATACACTCTTGCATTTAGCTTATTCAATTCACCTACACCGCATGACTTTGGACTGTGGGGGAAACCGGAGCACTCAGAGGAAACCCACAGAAACACGGGAGAACATGCAAACTCCACACAGAAATGCCAATTGACTCAGCTGGGACTAGAACCAGCAACTTTCTTGCTGTGAGGCGATTGTGCTACCCACTGCGCCACCGTTACACACCTATCTGATTTAATTCTGTGTTAATATCATGAGACATTTTTACTTAAAACCGAATTGTGAATGCAAATTAACTGCCCATATGACCACAAAAGTCAATCATTTATTGAAGCCTGTGTTGTGTAAAACTTTGTGCTATTAACATGTAATGTTGTGTAGTGTTTATAGATAATCTAAATCCAATGATTTGGTGGTAAATTTTCAGTAACATTACTACTGCGTCAGATGATTAATAAAAAATAACTTCAATATAATGATTTGGTGTTTTAACATCACCTATTATTAGTAAAATTGTGCTTTACATTTTGCTCAGTGCAATGCTTTGAAAACTTTTTTTTCTTCTTTTTTTTCTGAATTGAATTGATTTATTCTGCATTTAGTGGTTTAATAATGATCACCATTCCATTATAGACATTATGTCTAAAAGCAGACAGGGCGCCATTGTTAACTTGTCCACCCACAAAAGTAGGTATAATTATGTGTGGTACTTGGCAGTCTTAAAAACTCTTGATGTTTATGAGAGCGAAGACAAAACATCTCCATTCATTCATTTACTTCAGTTTTTTTAATCCAGAGGTGGGAAAAGCAGGTGTGGAAATGTGATCCCCCAACCAACAATGCCAAACGCACACTTCGTTTATGAAGCCAGATGCTGGAAATAATGCTTCCTTCATCCACTGTAAAAGTACCTGGTAATTAACAGTTGTATGACTGTATATACAGTGTAAAGAGAAAAAATCCATAGATTTTGATTCACAGGTGTTTTCCCCCAACTATTTGTTCTTTTGAATTGCATTGTAGGAACTTGATCATAGCTCTGACAACATTTGATGTTACTGTCTTCATCAGCTGCCAGTAAAAGTAATTTTATGGAAATCTTAATCCCTTACTGTTAACAAAGATCTTTATTTACATTATTAATACTTTAAAATGAATGATATATTGCCTGGATTGGGCATGTAAATTATGAAAACCGTGAGATTTAAGAGTATAATTCTGATACTGAAGAATTTTCACAGCACGAGTTTTTAAAAAAATGCTAAATTGGTGATAATAATCAAATCACAGCAGCTTCAGAGTCACTTTGAGGCAAGCTTTTTTAACTTTTCACCTGTCAGTTGGTGGAGGTTTGGTTCCTTGACACTGTTGTGTTGATCTAACTAGATCTAAACCAGCAGTCTACCACTATTTTCAGCTCTTTCTCAAATTCATTGGCACATTTTTTTCAAAATCGATTTCTTAATCAACTTGAATTACACATTTGATCTGGTTCAGTGTTCATAAACATCGAAATTATCAGCCAAGATGTTCTGAAAAGTTGTTTTTCCTGCACAATGTTAAATAGTGAAAAATAAATATATTTTTTGGCTTCTAGTATTTATGCTTCAAAAGTTAGCATTGAACATTAAATCTGTGGCAAAAGTCATTCGAGAAATTCTCTCTTGAATTGATTCTGAGCTTAGTTTTTTGTGCTTTTATGCTTGATATCAGCCATACTCTGTTTGCAACCAATTCCATACAAATACCACTTAAATCTAAAATGATCATCAATACAGTTAGGAAACGGTTAACCAAATTACAACTTGCGCGACTCAATCAGAGCTTACACGACTCAGCACAAACAATCTTCCTTATGAGTATTTGAGTGTACGGTTAAAAACTAGCCTGGAACACCATCTGCTGTTGAAAACTAGCCTACCACGCCATCTGCTGTTAAGAACTAGCCTAGAGCACCATCTACTATTAAAAACTAGTCTAGAGTGCCATCTGCTGTTACAAACTAGTCTAGAGCATCGTTGGCTGTTTAAAAACTAGTCTAGAAAAACTAAAAACTAGCATAGAGAGCCATCTGCTGTTAAAAACTCGCATAGAGCACCATCTGCTGTTGAAAACTAGCATAGCTCACCAACTGCTGTTAAAAACTAGCCTTGCACGCCATCTGCTAGTAAAAAAATAGCTTAGAGCACCATCTTCTATTGAAAACCAGCATAGCTCGCCATCTGCTGTTAAGAACTAGCATAGAGAGCCATCTGCTGTTAATAACTAGCATAGAGCACCATCTGCTGTTGAAAACTAGCATAGCTCGCCAACTGCTGTTATAAACTAGCCTTGCGTGCCATCTGCTAGTAAAAAACTAGCTTAGAGCACCATCTGCTGTTAAACTAGCTTAGAGCACCATCTGCTGTTGAAAACTAGCATAGCTCGCCATCTGCTGTTAGAAACTAGTCTTGAGCATCATCGGCTGTTGAAAACTAGTCTAGAGCACCATCTGATGTTAAAATACTAGTCTAGAGCGCCGTCTGCTGTTAAAAACTAGTCTAGAAAAACTAAAAACTAGCCTGAAGCGCCATCTGCTGTTAAAACAAACTAGCCTGGAGTGTCATTTGCTGTTAAAAACTCGCATAGAGCACCATCTGCTGTTGAAAACTAGCATAGCTCACCAACTGCTGTTAAAAACTAGCCTTGCGCGCCATCTGCTAGTAAAAAACTAGCTTAGAGCACCATCTGCTGTAAAAAACTAGCTTAGAGCACCATCTGGTGTTAAAAACTAGTCTAGAGCGCCATCTTCTGTTGAAAACTAGCATAGCTCGCCATCTGCTGTTAAGAACTAACATAGAGCGCCATCTGCTGTTAAAAACTAGCATAGAGCACCATCTGCTAATGAAAACTAGCATAGAGCGCCATCTGCTATTAAAAACTAGTCTAGAGCACCATCTTCTGTTGAAAACTAGCATAGCTCGCCATCTGCTGTTAAAAACTAGCATAGAGCGCCATCTGCTGTTAAAAACTAGCATAGAGCACCATCTGCTATTGAAAACTAGCATAGAGCGCCATCTGCTGTTAAAAACTAGTCTAGAGTGCCATCTGCTGTTAGAAACTAGAGCATCATCGGCTGTTAAAAACTAGTCTAGAACGCCATCTGCTGTTTAAAACTAGTCTAGACAAACTAAAAACTAGCCTGAAGTGCCATCTGCTGTTAAAACAAACTAGCCTGGCGTGCCATCTGCTGTTAATAACTAGTATAGAGCACCATCTGATGTTGAAAACTAGCATAGCTCGCCAACTGCTGTAAAAAACTAGCCTTGCGCGCCATCTGCTAGTAAAAAACTAGCTTAGAGCACCATCTGCTGTTAAAAACTAGCTTAGAGCACCATCTTCTGTTGAAAACTAGCATAGCTCACCATATGCTGTTAAAAACTAACATAGCTCGCCATCTGCAGTTAAGAACTAGCTTAGAGTGTCATCTGCTGAGGAAGAACCAAGATGTCCTCGCTGCAGTATGTAGGATGATAGATCAGGTCCAGTATTTAGTGGACGTTGATACTGTGATGTTTGAGTTTTGGGTTGGGGAAAGTGTAGACGTTAATAACAGCCAATGTAATAAGTAACTGAATAATTTATAGAAGGGCGCCACGGTGGCGTAGTGGTTAGCACGTTCGCCTCACAGCAAGAAGGTCGCTGGTTCGAGCCCCGGCTGGGTCAGTTGGCATTTCTGTGTGGAGTTTGCATGTTCTCCCCGTGGTTGCGTGGGTTTCCTCCGGGTGCTCCGGTTTCCCCCACAAGTCCAAAGACATGTGGTATAGGTGAATTGGGTAAGCTAAATTGTCCGTATAGTGTATGAGTGTGAATGTGTGTGTGTGGATGTTTCCCAGAGATGGGTTGCGGCTGGAAGGGCATCCGCTGCGTAAAAATATGCTGTATAGGTTGGCGGTTGATTCCGCTGTGGCGACCCCGGATTAATAAAGGGACTAAGCCGACAAGAAAATGAATGAATGAATAATTTATAGAAATGATTCTCATTTCTACCACCAACTGCTCGTGCATGCGTGTCTACTACGTATTGGACCTGATCCAGTAAGTCATCAAGCTACAGGCAGGAAAAACCATCCTAGAGCGCCATCTGCTGTGGACAAACTAGCCTAGAGCAGCATAACCAACCTAGAGTAACATTTGCTGTTAAAAAGTTCAATTTCTCAATTTATTTATTTATTTTTTTTACTTTGGGCAGTTTGTGAGGCTAGAGGGATAGCGTTAGCGTCTGCTAATTTGCTATAGTTAACGCTCAGACTGTCCTCTATCAGTGTGCTAAATGTCAACCATGTTACCTTATACTTCTATAGGTGATTGAACATGCGTTATATGCTTGGTCACTAAAAACACTTTAAACATGGACATGTCCAACACAGTTTCAAAAGAGTGACATTTTTATTACTAGCATGGCTAAAACTACATACACCTGCTGATTCTCACACAACGGCTGCAATATTTCCTGCAGCTAGAGGTTGAGGCTGGTTTTTCCTTTGGGACTCAATCTAATCTTCCCCTCCTGTTCTCCGTCAGTGTGCAAGGGGGAAGGGTGTGAGCAGAGCCGGTGGATCTGAAATTATGTTAGCATTAGCTACGCTGACATCTACTCACTAAAAATGTTTGTGATTTTAAGATCTAAAAAAAAAAAGGAATTTACTGAAAGAAGCAGGTGCTGACAAACCGACGGTGGCACATTAGCGGGAGATGAGGTCACCTTAATCAGAGTTTACCAAACTGTCAGAGCTTGCCTGGTCCCATGTCTGATGCTGGAAAATAATCTGATAATTACCAACCGAGACACGCATGAATGCCAATGCAGTAACATGAGTGCGGCTGCCGGTATGTGCCAAACAAACAACAGTCGTGGGGTTTAAAATAAACTTTTTTTTCTTAGCAGTTCACCAGGGATCTGTTTGTATTGTGTTAAAGGTGATGCTTTCAATTACTCCATCTAAAACATAACAGAGAGAGAAAAAACGGAATTTGTTTCCATGCACATCTTTCTAAATAAAATGAAACAAAAACTATATATCTACAATCTCGTGTTAAATTGGAATAACCTGCTCTGCCACATCATAAATCACTTGTGTGTGGGTTTGTATATGTGTGTGTGTAATGTAATATATATATAATGTGTGTGTATATAAGTGCTGTCAAATGATTAATCGTGCCTAATCTCATCAAAAAAATTGTATTTACGTGTGTGTGTGTGTGTGTATATATATATATATATATATATATATATATATATATATATGAGCAATTCCATGCAAATGTCAACCTTGCCATGAAAAAAATTAAGTTGCCACCAAAATAGCGCGAAACCCTTTTGATTTTTTTTGTGTTAACAACTTGTATTTTACAGTGATGTATAAATACTCAAAAATGTTTCAGTCAATGTTTTCAAACAATTATATTTGATTTACCAAAGTCACACAAGTGGAAATTTCCCCTCCATCACATCCATAACAGAAAAGTGTGACATCTATAACAAAGCTTTTTCCTCATAAACGCAAAAATGTAAATTAAAATAAATGTTTGTTCTATAGAGAGCCGACACTTATTCTTGTGATTATCATTATTTCTTTTGGATAGTGCAGTTTAATCTTTTGGATAGTACAGTTTAATCTTAAGTATGTTGTATACTGTAAACTCACTGACTTTTTTCGTCACATCCATAACGCGTGTTTATTTTCCTCATTTAAAATCTAAAAATAGTTTTCAGATAGATATTTTTCTAATCCCATAATTCTGTGTATAGTTGATTTGAAAAATGTAAACAGATGTTTGGATATAATGTTAACATATACCTTATCTGTGCGTTTATGTTTTGAGTTTTTTACTGCAAATGTCACATCCATAACGCTGAAATGGCTCATATATATATATATATATATATATATATACACAAACACAATATACAAAAAATACACAAAAACAAAAGTATTTACATATTCATTCAATAATTTTCTTTTCGGCTCAGTCCCTTCATTAATCCGTGGTAGCCACAGCGGAATTAACCACCAACTTATCCAGCACCTGTTTTACACAGCGGATGCCATTCCAGCCGCAACCCATCAATGGGAAAGTATTTACATATATATTAAATATATAAATAATAATTTATTTGTTGCATATAATGCAATATACAAATATATCATTATTTTTTTTATATTTAGTATTTAATTAATAATATTTGTGATAATATTGTAATAATAATTAGCCCCGCCCCTAAAATCTTCTTCTGACGTCATTAAATTCTCCATTTGCTGCACATTCATTCATTCATTTTCTTGTCGGCTTAGTCCCTTTATTAATCCGGGGTCGCTACAGCGGAATGATCCGCCAACTTATCCAGCATTTGTTTTACGCAGCAGATGCCCTTCCAGCCACAACCCATCTCTGGAAAACATCCATACATTCTCCTTTACACACATACACTACGGACAATTTAGCTTACCCAATTCACCTGTACCGCATATCTTTGGACTTGTGGGCGAAACTGGAGCACCCGGAGGAAACCCACGCAACCACAGGGAGAACATGCAAACTCCACACTGAAATGCCAACTGACCCAGCCGAGGCTCGAACCAGCGACCTTCTTGCTGTGAGGCGAACGTGCTACTCACTATGCCACCGTGGCGCCCATTTGCTGCACATAACATTCATTTTTCACAATGAAATTATTCCCTAATCTATAAATTACTCCATGTGCAAACCATTTTCCTTCATATTACCAAATTGAAATGCATTAAAACCCACTATGTCATGCAAAGATCATTTGCATACAAGTCTAATTCAGGACACACACGCACACACACACCCTGCTGGTATTGTTTGACCTTCACTAGAGGCTTGAGGTTGGGGGTGTAAAGGTATCTCTCAAAATCCTTCTTGAATCAGTAATGAGTCCTTCATTACCCAAGAGACACGAGCGGCCGCAGACCCAACACACACACACAGACGCACACACACATGCCTGCGTCACATTAAGGGCATTAATTGATATATTAAGCTGGAGTGGTGTTGTTCAGTGCGCTCTGGACTGCTGAATTGAGTAATGAGGTTTCGCTCACTCTCTACAACACTGATTCAATAGCGCTGGTGTCAATGTCACTTCATTTATCAAAGTAAAGCTGGAGAAAGAGGACGACGACAGTCAAGCGGACAGAAAAACCTCGCACTTTGCCACACGACTCAGACTGTTAAGCAAAATACAGAACATAAATTACAAGAACAGACTCGCTAAATAAACGCTCATTTGCTTAAGGGTGTGATGGCGAAATTTGGTTATTGTAGTGAAGTGTCACTGCTGCTCTTGCCAAGTAGGGATAGGCGATACCAATATCATTGTTTCCGATCCGATACCAAGTATTTCAAGACAAGTATCATCGATATCGATACTTAAATCGATACTTATCAATACTTAAATGAAATATTTTACAGTGATTTAAAAAAATATATTATTATTATTAAAACATGACTCTTTTTTAACATTTATTAAAATTACAGAACTATAAATGGCTAAACAGCACCATATATAATCAAAAATAATAGACTGCACAATTGAATTTCTTCACCTTATTTAAAGGTAAAAGCAGCTTTGGATTGAATCTTAAAGTTAAGTTGCAATATTCATGTGTGCTTCCTGATTTTAATCAGTTTCCTGTTTTTTGTGAAGGAACAACTGTTCAATGTTGAATTTTTGCTTTAGCTCAGTGGTTCTCAAACTTTTTCCACCAAGCACCACCTCAGAAAAAAATTGTCTCTCCAAGTACCACTATAATAACCAGTATTGAAATACAGTAGCGTAGTAGGTCTAATTAAGCTGCTACAACACTGCACAGTTCAAAAACGTGGTAGATCAATTCTTATTATTATGAATATTTATTACTGTCAGCCACTTTTAACATTCTAAATAGTTCTAAGATTAACAGTGTATTGTGCTTACAGGTAAAAAAGTAAATAAAACGTCAACGTTTAAATTAAAATGTGCTTTTAAAGTTAATTAAAAATGGCACTGTACTTAAAAAGTCAAAAGAAAGCTAAATAGTATTATAAAGTAGCCTATTCATCAAGTTCCTTGGACCTCATAAATATAGGCTATATGTCATCATAATCATATAGAATCTCTTTTTAAAATATATGTTGCATTTTTGACTTATTTGTAGGTCTTTAAATCTTTACATTAACTTTTATTTTAAATATAGGAATTGGATTTACATATTTAAATTAGTAATTAGATCTACTTACTGCGTGTTAGAGTAGGCTTTGTGTGTCCGAAAAACAAGTGATTCAACTATCTGTCAACATTGGGATATAAAAATACAGGATACGCCCCAACAACTGTTACAAATATGGGGAGGAAATTTGCTTCAAATGATAGAATACATAACAAACACTAGAAAATTGAAAATAAAATAAAAGGTTTAGTCTATTAAAATCAATTTACTGATGACATCGGTGTTATCGTACACGTCAAAGGGTTAAAAGTGTGTTCCTTTTTAAACTATAATTATTCAGCGATTCCTCCGTGTACCACTAGAAAGAAGCCTACGTACCACTAGTGGTACACGTACCACAGTTTGAGAACCACTGCTTTAGCTGATTACTTTTACGATAACTCCAGATTATTCTTCGTTTACGTTCAGTCATGATGTCGACAGCTCCGCTCTCGAGTTTTACGACCCGCGCTGGGTATGTACCACTGCGCTGTGAGATAACACTGACCTATCAGCGGAGATACAGTGGAAGAATATTATAGTTCCCATTCGTGTTCCTATTTAAGGAAAGATTTATATGATATGCGGCGATATTCTAAAATCTCTGATCACTCAGTAAGAAATCGATCCTTATGTAAAAGATTGATACTTTTACATAAGGATTGATCCTTTTGATACATTCCCAGTATCGAAAATATCGATCCGCCCATTCCTATTGCCAAGTAGCATTGTGGTCTGTGCACAGTTACTACTCTGTCAACATATTAGAAAATATCTGGGAAAAAATTGGGACTGCAGAACCAAATGTCTTACTGTATTTTGCATGGGAATATTTGTGGGAATAGCCAAAAACACAGTGACTATGAAAAATAACCAGTAGCTGACGCTGATCGGTCAGCTTGTATCTTTTGGTTGTTTATTATTTGTTGTATTTTATTATCTGAAAGAGTATTGGTTTATGTTTGTGTTATAAATTTCCTTGTTTCCGGTTGGCTTGAGTCGGAGGTCACATGATCTTCCTTGATCGATTTAACCTGCGAGAGTTTGTATAGACGACATAGTGAGATCTCAATGTATGCACCCGTTACATGCTCCTGATTGTTCTACTGCTGGTAATCAGGCCAACATGGTAAACTAAACATTTGTTTGTATATTGTTTGTTTATTTTGATGTCCTTTTGTGTTTGTGTAGACATTTTGGTTTGTTTATTTATTTATTTTTTAGTTTTCACGGTGTTCAATAAACTAAACATATGGACATCAGTATTTGGGAAGCATAGACTGTTCCAATAACTGCCGGGTAGCTACATGACCTATTGTTAATATCATTAGAATATTAAGTAAAAATCACTTTCCATGTTTGTACATTGTCTTCCGTAAATATATATTTTTTTGATCCGTAATATGCATTGCTAAGATTCCAGATATGTAAATGAGTGGATACTTGGACAAACATCATCCTATCAAACCATACTACAATGGAAAGCATATTTATCTAGCGTCTAGATGAAGTATAGTTCTCAATTTCCAAATTGTTGTTAGTCGTGCAGGGTCGCCAACCTGATTTCACCAAGTAGGACATGTTCCTAAATTAACATCTATGTTGATCCTGGAACAGCCTTCCAATCAGCCAATCAGAATTAAGGAATACGTTTACAGTTTGTGTTAAGTTTAAGCTTACGATTGGGTTTACGCACTTCTGCATTATTGTTGTCCAACTATTCTCCTCTGATTTTGGGAATAATTTCCAGTTTGGTTGGGTTTAGGGGTAGGGAATAGGTATGGATTACATTTTCAAACAAAAATGATGTTCCAGGATCAACATAGATGTTAATCCTGGATCGCATCGTACTTGGCAAGATCGTGACGGGTGTCCAGGGTCATGCATAAAACTGATATACGTCTAAAAATAATACTAATAAACATTTCGGAAATATAACACACATATATAATATTTTTACAATAAAATTATATTTAAACGAATAATAATTATAATAATAAAAATTATAATAAATATTTTCTAAGTCAATATTATAGACAATTAATCTATTAAAAGTTTTTAAAAAATTTCTTTGAATATATCTCACAATTGTCACTACTATTACTTGAAGACAATAATTTGAAAACAATACAATAAAAAAATAAAAATAAAATAAAAACGAGAAAGACATGATTGGAATTAAAAAAAATATAATACATAAAAACATAGTAAATTATTGTATCTTGTGTAAATAATTGTAAATAAACAGTTCAACAAAGACTGAGTTTTCTGAGGAAACTTAGATCGTTTTGGGTTTGTACCTCTATGATGACACTGTTTTATAAACAATTTATTGAATCTGTTTTATCTTTCTGCGTTGTAGCTTGGTACAATAATCTAAGTCTGTCTAATAAGAACAGGTTGAGTAGCCTTGTGAAGGTGGCAGGCAAGATCATCGGTTTTAACCAAACTGGCCCAATGGTAATTTACCGTAATTATGTTTTAAAGAGAGCTCAGGGTATCTTATGCATCCCAGATCACCCATTGTATTCTGTGTTTCAGCTGCTGCCATCAGGACGTCGTTTTAGGGTTCCTATATGTGCAGGACAAACAGAAATAGAAATTCTTTTATAATGGTGGCCATGGATCATTAAATAAGTCCAGCGGGGAGGGAGATGCATCTAAAAAATGATTATATCTTTTGTGGTAATAATTTGGTAATGTGTACATGGAACTTCGTCTGTGTTATGGCACCTTGCTGCAATTTTAGTTTCCCTAAATAGGATAATAAAGTTGAGTCTGAGTTCTGTATTGTAATAATTGTGATATAGTAAACTAATATAATTATTTTTATTACATGCACAATGTCTATATTAGTACAATATAATAAAATAATTTTTAAGGTTATTATTAACCTCCTAAATTACTATTTTCTGATTGGCTACAGAACAAACCACTTTTGTACAATGACTTCCTTAATAACATTAACCTAGTTGTTTAAGTTTAACTTGCCTAGTTAACCTAATTAAACAAGTTACGCCTTTAAAAATAGTGCTGTATCTTGAAAAATAACTAGCAAAACATTATATACTGTTGTCAATGCAAAGACAAAAGAATATATTAGTTAATAAAACAAATTACGGTGAAAAATGTGTTGAAAATTTTTTTGTTAAACAGCACATGGAAAATTGTTCTATTTGATATAGCCTGTATATCAGAGATTCCCAAACTAGGGCCCGCGGGCCAAAATTGGCCCAGGGTAATCTTTAATTTGGCCCGCCATCCCATCTGAGAAGTGAGAGAGAATGATGATGAGATTGTCAATTCAAATGTGATGCAACTATTTGTTTGTTTAATTATTCAAATCTAACTGAAATTAAATGAATAAATTAAATTAAATGGTGTAAATGAATCAGATTTTGTTTCAATTTTGTTTAAAAAGAGTTAATCAAGTCAAAGACAGATTCTGCTTGACTAATGTATTCAGCACTGAACTCCACTGTGTTCTCAATGTGACTGTTTGTTTTTTATTGCAATAAGTTTATCATTTAAAAAGTTATCCTGCATTAGTTAATCAGATTTTAAAGTACAGTAATGTTTGCTATTTATTTTTAAATATTAGGAAATTAATTAGAAATGACCCATGGCAACTTTAATATACTGTAATACTGTTTGGTATATTTACCTTCAGCCCACGGCTTGCAATAATATTTGGTTTTTGGCCCTTCGTATGAAAACGTTTTGGCACCCCTACTACATATCAACCTATAGGACATAAAAAGTCGCTTTAGATTACCAATAAAAATGGAAAAAAGGGAAAATCCAGTAGACCAACAAAAAAGCTATGATTCAGCATCACAAACCTTGATCACCTTTAATGGCTCAAGTGATCCATTAAACATCACCGATGTCTACAACTTTTCATCACAAGCTGTCAAGAATTAATTATAGAAGGGACAAAAGTTGCTGTGAAACTTTCCCCAATTAGCCTTACTTTTAGCAGTTTCAAACCTAAATTACTGGAGTTGATGAGACCCTGAAGCGCAGGATGGCAGTCTGTCTCGTGCGGGTCAAGGAGGTCCAGTTTCCCTCACAATCTATCAATTATTCATCCGTCAGGAAACGCTTCATTAGCGGAGAGCGGAGCTTTTTATGATCGCGACCGCTTCTCTGGTCTCCGTCTACTGATACTGAGGTAAACGCCATTAGCACTGTTTGTTTTCGTCAAGCGTAACTTGTCATAATTGAGCGTGACGGAGACACACGCAAACAGACACTGATGCTTACTTTGGATTGAGGAGGGCAGGGCCGGAAAATACAAGGAATTAAGGATGGGTGACATGACTATATCACAGTATTTTCTGGTATCATTGCAATAGCGATATTAATTACGATAATTTATGTGTAGCTACTTTCTAGCTAATAGCTAACTGACCTAACCTTTACCACTGTATACCATACAATACATTTACATTTAGTCAGATGCTTTTGTCCGACTTACACTTGAGGAGGCAGTCAGTGATTCAACAGGAAGAGGCAATACACAATAGAAGGACAGTAATTATACAAAGGAACTGATAGTGGAATTAAGAGCTAGGGTTAGGAGGGAGTGTTTTTTTTCTTTTTCTGAGTGTGATATTGATGTATAATGACTATGGTTTCTTTCTTATTTTGTGATATCCTAACCCTAAACCCAACCATCAGTTATTAATGTCTACACCTTCCCCAACCCTAAACCCAACCATCACAGTTATTAACATCTACACCTACCACAACCCTAAACACAACCATCACAGTCATTAACGTCTACACCTACCCC
>CAIGQQ010037719.1:8517311-8556455 GCA_903798035.1 Danio albolineatus | reverse complement strand
TTGTGTTTCTCACATGATTTACCACACTGCTTATGTGTTTCGAACACACTCTTAACAGCTTTTTAGCATGATTACTACACCGGTAGCATGATTGACACTCCAAGCATGTTTTACCACGTTTTTAGTGTGCTTCCGACAGGATTTAACATGCTTTTAACATGCCATAGCATACTGTTAACATGTTTTCAGAACATATTGTGTTTCTCACATGATTTACCACACTGCTTATGTATTTCGAACACACGCTTAACAGCTTTTTACCATGATTACTACACCGGTAGCATGATTGACATTCCAAGCATGCTTTACCACATTTTTAGCATGCTTCTGACTGGATCTAGCACGCTTCTAACAAACCATAGCATACTGTTAGCATGTTTTTAGAACAGTGTGTTTCTCACATGATTTACCACACTGCTAACTTGTTTTGAACACACTCCTAACAGGTTGTTAGCATGGCTACTACATTAGTAGTACGAATGAAACTCCAAGCATGTTTTACCATGTTTCTGGTGTGCTTCTGACAGGATTTAACATGTTTCTAACATACCCTAGGATACTGTTAACATGTTTATAATTATTTGTATACTATATTTTCTATCCTCTTCCCCCAAACTTCCCCCTAAACTCAACCCTCAACGTTTTACACTTTTTTCAAAGTTAGCATGGTTACTACATTGGTAGCATGACTGACACTCCAAGCATGTTTTCCCATGTTATTAGCATGCTTCTGGTGGGATTTAACCCACTTCTAACATGCCTTACCATACTGTTAACATGCTTTTAGAACATAGTGTGTTTCTCAAACAATTTACCACACTGCTAACTTGTTTCAAACAGGTTTTTAGCATGGTTGCTACATTGGTAGCATGAAAGAAATTCTAAGCATGTTTTACCATGTTTCTAGTGTGCTTCTGGCAGGATTTAACATGCTTCTAACATGCCCTAGCATACTGTTACCATATTGTTAAAACATTTTAGCATGCTGAGCGTTCGTTTATATCATGGCTAAGCATGCTGTCCTACGGTTAGACAGAAATATAGACAGATCAATTTATTGATAAAACATGATAAGCATATCACTACACTATTTGAAGAATTTCCTGCTATCATTTTGCACACCTCTAACATGTTACAACACTGATAGCTATTTGCTAGCATGTTTGGAACGTGATTTACCACACTCATAGCATGTTTTACATAGCCAATACGTCTAGCATGATTTAGCATGTTGCTAAAACACTTCTAATCTATTTTAGCATGTTAGCATGCGGGTGCCATGTTTTTTTCCCCCTCATGGCACAGTATGTTGTGTATATTTGTTAGAACAGATATATAGCCTCTGTAACAACTAGTTGTGTGCAGTGTTTCATAATTACTTACATAAGTCCAAGCCCAATATGCAGGCGAATAGTGAAGTGTGTCTGAAATGTGAAGCGAGCGAGTCGAGTGTTCAGCTGAAGAAGTCAAAGCTCAATAGACAACAATTCCAGCCCACTAAACAGTGATCCAGTCAAGTGTAAACCCAATCTCCACAGATAGAGAATATTAAACACATGGCTCAGGGAATCACATAAGCGCATAATTCATGACATCCTAACAGTTATTTTCTGGCTCCCCGTTCTGATTCTGATTTTATATTCTGGCTTACTCTTTCCAACAGCTGCTATCTGAAGACTAGTTAGGTTTAATATTGAGTGGTGCAATATTTCGATCAATGAGAATTCACTGTGTGTGTCTAACAAGTGTGACGTGACAGAAACTAAGCAAAGAAACTTTTTAATCATACCTTTTTATCATAACCGATAGCTATTTTAATCAAGAAATTATTACAATTGTATTTGTGTATATAAAATAAAAAATAAAAAACAATAATTCTAACTCACCTATAGATATGCTAATCAATTTTTAGGAGGACTGCTCACACACAGGTGAACACTTCCATTAAAAATCAGACTGTCAAAAGTGTGCAATCATAGAAATACCCTGGGACAATTATTGAATCCAAACTCTCATTTGACTCTCCTTTCAGTGTGTAAAAAGGGGCACCAGCGACTTTCTGTTTGAGAAAGTTAAACTGTTTCCATATTGATAAACACATGATGATTTTATTTTACCTTGCTTTTCTTGAATCAGTTTTATCTTTTACTTTAGTGTCATGGTTTGGAAACCTTTCTATTAAGAATAAAGGCACACTAATCAGATACTGTAAGTTAAGTGGTCCAGTTAGCTGACTGTCATGTCACTAACCAATCTTGAGCTAATCTCCTATTTTTTGGTCGCAGGTTTTTTTCAAGCCGTAGAACTAAACAATAAAAGAATAGTTTCCTACCAGCAGCCATTATAGTATTTAATAAGGCATTATTGTTGTTAATGTTAAAAAAAATTATGAATGATTTTTCTGTTCTAAATAAATAAATCAAATCAAAATAAGGCAGAGAGTAAAACAAAGATGTTTTTGTGCAGTAAGAGAGTGCTGGGCACTTGAAGAGATTATTTATTTGTTAATGTTATTATTTTTATTAAGAGAATGTTTTTTATGTTTATGTTTTATGTTTTTATGTCCATTTGTTGATGTCACTACAGTATGTGAATTTTTTTGTGGCCCTGTTATGAAAGGAGAACCTACAGTTAGCAACCTAACCTAACCTAACCTAACCTAACCTAACCTAACCTAACCTATATATATATATATATATATATATATATATATATATATATATATATAATAATAATAAAATGTAATTATCACAATAATCTGTACATAGTGTTGAAAAATAAAGAAATTAAGTGAACTATTATAATAATTATTTAATGTTTATCTAATAACATTAATATTTGTCTAAATAATAATATTTCCTCTTTCTTTCTTTTTCTTTTCGGCTTTATTAATCCGGGGTCGTCACAGCGGAATGAACTGCAAACTTATCCAGCATTTGTTTTACGGAGCGGATGGCCTTCCAGCTGCAACCCATCTCTGGGAAACATCCAGAAACACTCATTCACACCTCATACACTACGGACAATTTAGCCTACCTAATTCACCTATACCACTTTGGACTTGTGGGGGAAACCGGAGCACCCGGAGGAAACCCACGCAACCACAGGGAGAACATGCAAACTCCACACAGAAATGCCAACTGACCCAGCCGAGGCTCGAACCAGCGACCTTCTTGCTGGGAGGCGAACATGCTAATCACTACGCCACCGTGGCGCCCTAAATAATAATATTCAATAAATAATGTATTATGTTATTTAAAAATATTAATATTATGATAGCCTAGTGGCAACCCCAGTTGGATTACCAGCTCAAGGTCCTATGTTGATCCTTCCTCTCTCTGCTCCCAATGCTTTCCTGTCTGTCCTCCACTATCCTATTCCAATAAAAGATGTAAAAACCTTAAAAAATTAGGAAATTAGGTTCAAATATTATTTAATTAATAATAATATTATCAAAATTTTTATGAAATAACGTACTACATTGAGACCCATTTTGCATTCACTTCCCCTTCCTCCTGTTTCTTCCAGACGGAAGGAAGGAAACACAATTAAACTCCACAGTGACTTTGAGGGAATCGTCCCCCAGGGGACTGTTAATTAACTCCTGTATAATGAATTATGGCAGGCGTCAGACGAGCACCATAGAAACAGACTGTCCTCCTCCAGCGCCTCCATCCGCCTCTATTCAGATCAAATAGCAGCACACTTATTACTGCTGGCTTTATTCTTCTCTGCCCGGGTCATTATTCAATTGAGCCGCACATTACATTTTAATTGCTTTGTTTGTGATTAGAGAAGAAACAATTAAAGGAGGATCTCTCGCCCTTAAAGGGACAGTTCACCCAAAAAAGAGTGTTTTATTACATTTTTATTCTACTTATTTTAATTCAAATTATTCTTTTACAAAATTATGTATAAATAATGTAATTATTCCAATAAATAATCATTTGAATAATTTCAAATTCACAATTAATTCATGATTAAATAATAAAAATGCAATTAATTCAGAAGTAAAAGTATAATTACACTCAAATATTTTTGCTGCTTGTTTAAAGTGAGCTGAATCAACACAATACTGAAAACACAAATGTTTTATGTTCAGTTCACTTAAAGGTGCAGTAGGTGATTGTCTTCAGAAACACTTTTTGTTGTGCTGGTTGAAAGTCTCTTCACATTCCAATAGTAATAATTAAAGTAAATGATCTAAATGTGTTTTTGTGTATTTTTATATATTTGGGGAAGGCATAAGACTAAAAAATGTTCATCCAATTAAATATTGTCGGGCCTATAATTCCCATTGATAAGTAGCCCAAACTGTCTGTCACCAAACTTAGATTTATATAACTGCGCAGATCCGCCGATGCGTGCTCATGTGGGCCGTGGTCACGTGGACACGAGTGACAGCGGTAAAAACAAATGCTGAAACAAAGCTCAATCAATACTGGAGTAAGTTTTGCACACTGGAGGAAGGATGACACCGTGGCTGAAGTATTTCATTTAGACAGGTAATGTTAGGTTTAGTATTTTAGTCAAGCAAAGCTTATGTAGATTTTGTTTTTACAAATGGGCTATATTGACAGAAGTGTTGTTCAGCCACAGAAACCTTCTGGTGAACGATTGATGTGACTATTTTTAGTTTCATAAGGGATCTTTAACAACATCGATAATGCAGATAATTACTTATTTAGCTTGTTTTAACCCTTTGACTGCCGCTCTTCCAAACAGTTGACCATGTTTTTACTGAAATAATGACTGTTAAATTAATTTACAGAATGACTGTTTTAAGTGGGGTTTATTTATTTATTTATCCCGAGAGGATCACGTGCTTATGATTGAACACAGCTGGTACCACATCAGCTCTGCATATTGCACCAATCAGACGAATCCTGACACACTATAAATTACCAGAGCTTTCTACTCCGTTCATCTTCGTCTTGAAAAATCCCCCCTTCCACCCCAACTCCTCCCCTTCTCCTATAGGGCGGCACGGTGGCCCAGTGGTTAGCACTGTTGCCTCACAACAAGAACACCGCTGGTTCGGCCTCTCCCTGAGCCAGTCGGTGTTTCTGTGTGAAGTTTGCATGTTCTCCCCGTGTTCACGTGAGTTTTCTACAGGTTCTCCGGGTTTCCTCCCACCGTCCAAAAAACATACTACATAAGTAAATTGACTACTTTTTTTAAATAGCATCTTAAAGCAACTCTAGTTAAGATATATCTCAGCACGTTCACAAGTGGGGGGAGTTCTCGAGACTTACCTGAGCTCAAACTTTCCTCTCGCCCTTTAAACGGGAGGGAGCCCCGGGCTCAAGGATATTCTGGCCTCAGGGCACTCTCCCGGGACAGCATGCCAAATACGCTTTAAGGCCCGTGCACACCGAGACGTTTTTTGCTCGCGTTTTCGGTCGACGTTTGACGCCTTGTGACTAAATAAAGGGCGTCAATGTGATTGTGCACACCAACGCGCAAAACGCCAGGCGTAAAAGCGTCATTTTTAAAGAAACGCCTCATGCTCGTTTTTTTGTTTTGACGCCCCGCATCAAAACCTTCTTCACCAATCAGATCGGCACTTAAGTTCACGTGTACGGAGCCGCTGAAGTTACAGTAAACACCCCTTGGAGGCGCTCAAGCGCAAAACTGTCAATGCGAGCGCAGATGCCCAGAGGCGATATGAACGTGGAGCTGCTTATTGCACTGGTGAACAATAATCACTTCTTCACCGCTAGAGCTGCTACTTGAACCATCCATGCTTTGCAGATCGCAACAACAAGCGTGTAAACTTCCTCTTTTCTTCTTCTGTGTAACAAGCGGGTGTCAGTGCGCCATCTAACGACAAGGAGTGATTTTGCACACTTTTCTGCTCGACGCCAGAGAAAATCGCTTGGGCTTGAATGCTGAAAAACGTCTCGAAAAACGCCAACGATAAACGCAAACAAAAAGCGTCCCGGTGTGTACGAGCCTTTATAATCAATCATCAGCTAAGTGTGAACTCTTGAAATAATGGTTTACACACACAACATTGTTGGTTTACAAAAAAATTTTTAAAAATAAAATACTGTTGCTCTACTACACCTGATTTTGATTCTATAAAAAAAAGAAAGCATGTTAAATAAATGATAATCTAAAATGTTTCATTGTGTACTTAAAAAATAAAGGTGATTTAGTATTCAAAAATGATTTATTTTGAATACATTTTTGAATAAATTGCTCTAACACTTCATATTTTTCGATTTTTCATAGTATGTGTATTAATTCTGGTACTTTTACTATAAACCGACATATTAACCATTTGGTAGAGGCTGATATTTTAGAAATTATGGGATGTGTTGAAAAAAATGCATCGAGTGTGTTAACTAGCGACATTAGAAGTTAACATGCAATCCAAACATTTTTTCTTGGTGTATTTAAAGTATTAAGGACAAAATCACTTAACTTTGCTTTATCATTTCTGAAAACAAAACCTATTTTATTTACTTGTCTAGTTATGTTCCTTGATTTAAGAATTTTTTGATATTTTGATTAGAAACAAGACAGAAACTCTTGGCAAGAAAAGCATTTTTTTGCAGTGCACAAAATGTCTCTGACGGACTTCTACTAAATGAAGCCATCATTCTTCTTCTAAAGAAGGGACAAGCTTTCATGTGAAATTACATTTTCTGACAGTACGCTTCTTACGTGATCCACTGAAATACGAAATAGGACAGATGCTAAAATTTTCAAGGATGTACATTAATATTCAGAGCTCTTCACAGTCAGTCTTCATTACGTTCTCGCGTTTCGCCAGCAGGATTTTCTGCACAATTCAGTTCCAGTCATTTGGGAAACAAATTCCCTCATATCCGTGGCAGATTCAAGACCCCATTCAAGTCGACGGATCGATGGGACGCTTTGGGGGTCTTTGTTGCCAAACCGCGTCTCCTTGACAACAGTCCTCATCAGCTGGACTGAGATTCAACTCTAATAGTCAAAGGAAAGCGATACTGAGGTGCAGTCAACAGGGGTCTTATAAACAGACCGATAACTCAGACTAATGCAGCATATTAATGTTAGAATTAAAAATAATTATACAATAATTCTGTGTTATTTTAGTATTATTTAAACGCTATTATAGTATTTGTTTATTTTGATTAGCTTTTAGTTAGTTTGTGCTTTTGAAATCTTGATTTTTTTCTGTTTTATTTCTATTTAGCATTTTTTTGTTATTTTAGTACTTTAGCTTAAGTGAAATTTAGCAATGTTGCCCTGAAAACTGATTTATTGTTTTTTAGTTAAACTTTTTCATCGTAAATGTTTTTCAGTTAGTAAATAGAATTTTAAAAATGCTTTAGTTTTACTTAACAACAGCGGCACAATTATTTTCTAGCAAGGTGTGTATTTTTATGTTATGCGAAAGCTCGTTCCACATTTCTTCTGAAAACTTTGCACGTTAAATTTACATGCCTCCAAAAAAAAAAAAAAAAAAAAAAAAGTAACCGGGATGTATTTTTTTCTATTTTTCAAAAGCTCTATAAGTGGTGTTTTGACGATTCACAGCCACTGTACAAGCAAATGCCAAAATCACAGACCACTGTTTGAAGTGTGTGGAGCAGAGTTAGAGGAGAACACAAGCATCACTGCATGATGATTTTATTTTGCATTATATTTTTGATTATATTTGGTTACTGTGCATTATGATTTTTTAGGATAATAAATAGGAAATTCAACCGAAGACTCGTTATGCAAATACAAAAACTGAAAAAATCTTAAGTATAGATATGATATTTTTTTTATATTTATTGACCTACTGTATATACAAAAGTTATATATTCTGACCATCGCATCATTCCAAACATGTACGGTGCTTATCTTTATAGTAATCCAATAGGAGAAAGTTTAGTATCTTTTACTATCGATCCACAATATATCAGTTGCAATATTGTTATCGGCAGATAAATGCTTATTCTAAAAGTTATCGCTATCATCCTGATAAGAAAATATTGCGAAAAGGCTCCTGCTGAAGGAACCTTTAAATACTACTGTTAAAAAAGAAAACACGAAAAATAAAATTGTTTCCTTACAGTTTCCTCGCCTTCAGCAGTTTTAAAATAAAACTAGTTGTCTTTTGTATTTGTTTGCTTTCCCAATGCTGTTTTGCTGCTGGAAGGGCATCCGCTACGTAAAACATAAGCCAGAGTAGTTGATGGTTCAATCCGCTGTGGTCACCCTTGATAAATAATGGACTAAGGCCCCTTTTTACACAAGTGCATTTTAGTTTTAAAACGGCGTTTTAGCACGAAAACAATCCGCGTCCACACTAGCGTTTCACCCAAAGTTTCTGAACAGATCTCCGTCTTCACTACTCCACCAAAAACGTATACCACGTGACCATTCGTGCACTCTGGGGATGCGCGTTCAAGTATAAACAGAAAGCATGTGTCTCGCTCGGCATTTGGTTATCGTTAGTCAACAAACGCTGGTTGAACGATGAACGCGATGGTAAAGAAAGCAAGAGAGGTCTTTTTGTGGACAGACGACGAGGTCAAGTTGTTACTTAAAGTAACAAATGAATATAGAACATCCATGGCTATCGAAAATGTCGAAATGTTTTCGTTTTAAAACGCAGAAGTTTTGCTACTGTTACGCCATATGGTTACACAATGACCCAAAAGTCCCAATCAAGTAGCGAATCTCAGCAGCCACACCTTCGTTTTCAGATGTCTGCGTTTTCCCCCATTCACAATGAGACGGAGCAGCAGTGTTTTAGAATGAAAACGGCCTCTCCAGCATTTCCAAAATGCTCCGTTTTCGGGGCTCGAAAACTCCGGCGTAGTGTGGACGGATGGCGTAACCGTAGCAAAACTTATGCATTTTAAAACGAAAACGCATTAGTGTAAACGGGAGCTAGACCAAAAAAAAAAAATTTTTGTAAATAAGCTGAGAAAAATGTATATTCATAAATATACATATATTCATATATATAATTTTGGCTTTCAAATATATGGAGTTATCGTATCGGGCAAAACGTTTATATAGGTGCATTTTAGGCAAATCTTAATTTATAGATAATTATAAATAATTGTCTCCAAATCCTGTTCAGCTCATAGTAATCTTGACATCTTTGTTTATAATAATTAGTTTGCTACTTGCTAAAACAAATACAATTTCAATTCTACAGCAGAAGGGAAAATGTAAGTGTAAGTAAATAAGTAAGCAAATATCATATAATCTCAGAATTTAGCACTTAAGTCATTCTTGACTACTTTTACGTTGCTCTCTTGGTGGTTTCTGGTATAAATCGCCAATTTACAGTTCGATATATGAGAAAGAGAAACCTCATAGACAAAAGGTTGTCATATCAATTGCTGAACAACACAGACTCAGGTGTTTGCACATAGTATTGAAATATGTTGCACATATCTACTTGCATGCATTATATACGTACGCATTTGTGTGTTTTGACATATGTTTACACTGCATAGTGGGTTATGAAAGCATTCATACTCATTAGCATCCCTCCGTGACACATCTCTGCTGTTGTAAGTCACGCCTGGGGTTTACTTCATTCGCCATTTTCGCAGGGGGGACTCATAAATTACTTAGCTTTATGCAAAAGAGTATTACATCATACTGTCCGCTCAAAGCTAAAGGACGCACGGAAGAGTCGGAGAGAAAAAAAAATAACGGCGACCTTTGAAGTTAACTCGCATAAATCTTTCCTGTAGCGCAAGATGACTCACCCAAGGAACATGCTATTGCAATATTAATTTCTCAATAAGCGTTGATCAGAGATGGCCTGGGACTGGGGCTCTGGTTTTTATTTCAAGATCTCCCAGAAAGCACAAAGTGACACTCAAGACGCCAAATTGTCATGATATCTTGACACACTTGCTATTCAGTGTGTAACACATGTCCTACATTTACGGGACACTTTATATTAGGGGGTGTGTTACCTATGAAACAAAGACTTCTGAAATAGATCCAGATTTGACAACAACCTAAAGTACTTTGGGAAAAAAAATCATTTTATTTTGCGTAATCTTCCAGTTAAAGCATCTAAAGATTTCTAAAGCCAGAATCATATGCTCAGGAGATAATACTGCATTAAATATTAAGACATGTTTTCATAAGATGAATATTTAATACTAAGTGTGTTCGTCTCTTGTATTTTAAGTGGGACAAAATACACTTATAGCCCAACACACCACAGAAAACATGCACTATTTCTATCTAAATAAATGTGTTTGAATGTGTTTTGAGGGTATTTTTTAAATAAAAACACGCCAAAACGTAGATTTTTGCAGGGTACACAAGTGATCAAAAGTTATTTATATTAAATTAAATTCAGGTAAGTTGCTCAAAACATAACATTCTAAAGCCCCGGTCAGATCACATGATTTTGGCACGATTTTCTAGACGTAGGGTGTCGTAAAGATTTGTAAACATCAAATAGGCGTCAATTCAATCGTTTCTTCTCGTGTAATGTGGCATAGTTCATGACAACCGATTCCATGCCTGCGCCGCTACAGGACACCGTCGCAGAAAGTCTAGCATGTTCAATTTTTTTCTCGTCCTTTACGATGTGTGCGACACGGCCCATAGGAGCACATAATTTAGACCTTCTGTTATCTCAGTGGGTGCTGCCATTAATACTGGCATTAATGCCAGGGTCAGGTAATCAAAAAATAGGCTGCATATTTATGAGTTGGTCACGGGTGGATATGACCAGTCATTGGTTATGCAGTCTTTAACTACCTTCTCTAAAACCTTATGGTGTTTAAAGCAATTTTATCTGACAGACTGACACAAATATGCCGACATCTCCATTCTCACAATGAGTTTCTGAGTTCTCGGGGCACCTGCAGGATTTTATTCAAAGGTACGCTCATATCCAGCACCACCCCACCCCATCATCCCTTTCTAATTTCAATCTAAAAAAAACACTGATGCTTGCTGTCAAAGGCTACATTTATTCATTGCTGCGAATGAGACCGAGAAAATGAAAGCATGTCATTGTATTTTAACAATTTAAATTTATAATTAATATAATAATAATAATATGATATAACATTAATAATTATTGTTGGTCAGTTATCTACTAGATAAACAAGAATAACATCTGAGGTGAACTGCATAAACCAGTTCTGTTTCAGCGCCAAAACACGAACTAGTTTGTTGAATAAAATAATAATCTAGCCTAAATAAGATTAAAGTGACATATTCACAGTTTCAGAGAAGCCCATATAAAATTGTTTTCATTGTTAGTGACAAAACCGTCCATTGTGCTATTCAATTACAATTTAATTCATTTAATCAAATATTTTTTCTTTACATCTCCCACCATGCAAGTACATGCACACTTTAAAACACACAAACGCACACCTTTATTTTCATTCTTTCTTGCTTTGTCAATGTATGATAGTGTACACTGTTTAATAAACGATCTAAATTATTAAAAATAAATAAATAAATTAATTTATTAATTCGCGCCCTCTCATTTTTGGTACGCTCAGCCGGCACCACTGCTTTCTTCCTTTTTTGTTAAATACATTGTAAAAGCCTGTCCTGCTTATTCAAATGTGTCATTAATAGTGAAAACAGTTTAAGATAGGCCTCTCTGAAACTGTAAATATTTAACTTTAATTTTACTTAGGCTATTTTATTTAACAAACCAAGACAATCTCACGGCAACTCGTGTTTTGGCGCTAAAGCATATAACGGATTTGTTTTGAAGCGCATCTCGAAGGTTATTCGTTATTCTTTTGTATCTAGTAGTTAATTGGCCAACGAAAAATACTTAACAATTAAGATACAAATTATAGCTAACGAAATTCGTTTCAAATAGATTTTTTTTCCAAGAAACATATACGGATTATATTTTTGTTTGTGACCGTCCAACTGTGCGGTGATTTGTTCTGCTCCGTGGAAAATAAGGATTTAATGAATGTTTCACTGCTTCACAGCTGCTGATGTGCTTTCATTTCATGTTCAGGCAAGAAAGTGTTTAATAGCAACATTGGCAGGAAAATATTCATTTAGATTTCAAATAAATATATTAATATTAAAAAGGAAACATAAAAGTTTGATCCTATCAATGTCATAACAAATGCCTTTAATGTATTTATTAGTCAGCCAGCATCAGTGTTTATTGAGATTGAAATAAGATTAAAAAAATTGAAATTGCGATAAGAAATGTTATGATAGCAACACTGCTTTGGGAAATAATGTTCGTCGTAGACGTCACGGGATGACTGATCGTGAAGGAACGTGTACAGTAGTCTGGCACATCTGTTACCTACGACGAGTCAAGATTTTATCAAGAAAAAAAAATTGCATAATCTGACATAGTGACTTTCGTAACCGACAATAAAAATCATGTGATCTGACCGGGGCTTAAGTGAAATGCGCACAATGGAGAATTCGATTTAAGATTGGGAAGGTATGGGAAGAGTTTAAAATTTTTACGCACAATTTACGTGGGCTAATTTTATGGTGTTTGACTTAAAAACATTAAACAAAAGTAAGCCATCACGTTTGGTTCCCCTTGCTGAAGTGCAATCCCACACCACTGATACCAACATATTACTTTAACTGGAATATGTCAACAGATGTGAAGACCCCAATGCTAGTATGCTTTGAAGACTAACTCATCCCAGCTAACCATGCCCAAGTCTCCATTTTGGCCTGCTTACTATTTATTACATAGGTTCCCGTTTCCAAGGGTACATAGGTTAAGTATTACCATTATTTGTACACCAACGCCATATTTTACCTGTCAGGTTTTACACAGGAAGGTTAATGAAATACCAGCTAAACACTAAAAACTACCATAGGTCACTGTGACAGCAGAAACCCATGTGATGACCTGTGGGAATAATGGGAGTAATTCCGCAAGCGGTTCAAAGTGACCTTCTCCTCAACCCCTGACACAAATCTACTGTACTTTTTCCAGCTTTCTTGCCTGCCAGTGACGCAAGTCCTTACAGCAAAGCAATGTGGCCAGGGCTGGGTCGGGTTTGGACATGATGTGGAACCAGAGCGTCTGGTTTTAATGGAGCAATGAAAGATGTTACAAAATGGCTTCCAGAGGGCCAACAGAGCTGCCCACCGTCCCCTCCCAAACACAGCTGCAGGAGCGACAGACTCTATCACCATGCCAAGCAGGTCTTCGACACTCCTGCTGAGGATGCTTGGCATGACCATAGACTCTGATCACAGAGCAAACTCTGGGCTAATGACACTGTCTCACCGCTCTTGACATGTGATGAGTTGGCCTAGACTATTTTTGTTTGGTGGGCAGGCTTGAAACTAGCACTTCTTGTGGTTCCTAATGTCTTCTTTTTTGGCTTGCAAAGCAAACGTTCAGTGAAAGGTTTAAAAAAAGAAATACATGCATGCCATAGCTGTACTTTTTATGTTCAATTGTACTTGCGCAGTTTCACCACAGTAATATCTCGTTTAAAAGATAAAAAAGTGCATCTTTAGTAGGGACTTTGCACAATGTTGCACTAAAGACCTGTAGACAAAAATACTCTGTTGGTGCTGGTAGCCTTGTAGGGAAGAACCAATATATACTGCAGCACAACTGTGCTTTGGGCATCCTGAGTTCCAATCCTGGCTTGGAAATCTTTTCTGACCTTGTCCCAAGTCTTAAGCTCTATCTTCGCTTCCTGTCTAACTAATGTATTATCAAAATGAACGCTTAAAATAGCCTAAATAAATATTTTAAAAAGAAAGCCTCTCATTCTAAATGTGGTTATCTTAAGCCGTTAGCCAGGCTCCCATTTTTTTCTCATTTGGCCAGGGCTTGGCTTGCCTATGACAAGTTCCTGATCATTTGAAATTTAACAATGTTAGGGCGCCACGGTGGCGTAGTGAGTAACACGTTCGCCTCACAGCAAGAAGGTCGCTATTTGAGCCCCAGCTGGGTCAGCTGGCATTTCTGTGTGGAGTTTGCATGTTCTCCCCCGGGTTGGGTTTCTTCCGGGTGCTCCGGTTTCCCCCACAAGTCCAAAGTTATGTGGTATAGGTGAATTGGGTAGGCTAAATTGTCCATAGTGTATGAGTGTGTATGAGTGTGTATGGATGTTTCTCAGAGATGGGTTGCGGCTGGAAGGGCATCCGCTGCGTGAAACATGTGCTGGATAAGTTGGCGGTTCATTCTGCTGTGGCGACCCCAGATTAATAAAGGGACTAAGCTGAAAAGAAAATGAATGAATGAATGAAACAATATTAGTTATAGGTAGGGCCAGACAGAATCTGCGGACATTTTTAGCTATTTCTGCGCAAAATTTTGTTAAAAATCTGCAGATTTATGTGGAATGATTTTGGGAGTATCAAAACGAAAACCTTAATATATGAAATAAAAAGTAATAAATTTTTAACTTGTATTTAATGCTTACAATGCAAATCCAATTAGATCTACTTTATTTGGTAAACGAAGCAAGTCTCTCATATAAAATATCTACTAAAAGACAAAAAATATTACTTTAACTATATTGTAAATAAATCATATGAATGTTTTCATATTAGTCAGTAGTATTACTGGAATAAATTTAAAAACTGAATAGATATACATTTACACGCATTTACACCAGTAAATAAACAGAATGAATGATGGACTAAAAATCTGCAGAATTCTGTGTGCACAGATTTTGTGTGGGCCTAGTTATAGGCCTGGGCAATTCATTGAATTAAAACTGCAAGTGAGATTGAGCAAACCTGGGATTGTCATACACATCTTCTACTCCAAATGTCAGGCACTGTCAAGGAAATGGTAAATAGAAGAAACCCAGGAAATCCCTATCACATTGCTGTATAAATAAGATTTAACTGCTTTCATTGATTTAGCGTGACTAATAAACACACGACTATGAAATCATCACATAAAAGGATTCATTTCAAAAACTTAAGTGGATTTTTGAAGTGAGTTTGGAGTGAACCGTGTTATTATATGTCGTAATTTCATGTGCAACGTTTAATACACAGAGCCACAGTTTTTTTTTTTTTTGAGAAGCTATGCAAAGAGCTGTCATTATCACAGAACAATCATCTTGATGTCATTATTGACTATTTAAACCAAATTTAAATCAATGTTTCTGTGTAGAATACACAGCTCCATCTGTATGAATGGGCTGCAGGTTTACTAGAACCGACTTGCACAAAATGCACACGAAAATCACCTTTGATTGCCCAACTTTAGTTTTGATTTAGTTGAAAAGTCGATTAAACTGAATGATAAGAGCTCAAACTTCTGATTGTCGGATCTTTCTCAGTGCACATCTGGCATACACCATCAAAGCCATATTAACTTTACAACAACAAAGTTATGTTTTTTTTTTGGAGAATTAGTTTTGACATTTTGGCTTATTGTGATAGCAAGTACAAGAGAAGGGGGGTGGGTTAAGGACAGATCCCCAAGTTGGAACTCGAACTTGAGTTGCCTAAAGCAAAACCAAGCTACATGTCCGTGCATTGCCCAGAAGGCTGCTGGCTTCAACTAAATAGAATTTCTTATTATTCCTCAAAGTTGTACCAGATATCTTGACAAACTGTATATAACTTTAGTGCTGCACACTTTTTTGTCATACTTATGTTTACAGGGTAAGGTCAGGGGGGTCACTTATAGAGGGGAAAGGATGGACAGAGTACAAAGGTCTTAGCAAAATCCAGGGGGGGGGGTTCCCCCAGAATGTGATTTCAACAAAGGGGGCCTGGAGCACAAGCCTGTGCATAGGGCCCAGAGTCTCTAGCAGTGCTGCTACTCAGTGTAAAGGTCAAGAATACATCTTTTGAGCCAAATCCAGCAGGATGGATGTTCTAACTTCAGATGTTCTTGGACCTACCTGGTTGAAGTGCTCTAGCTTTTCCTTCATGCTGACGAGGACTGGATTTGCAGTTTTGACCTTTATCTCTGGGTTGTGTTTCTGGGCTTGCAGTCCATTCCTCACCACGTGGCCTGTATAACTGTGGCGGAAAAAGAGCAAGAGATAAGGTACTGCTACAGAAATCGAGCACTCTTTGAACAGATAATGATCTCCTAACTAGTTCTGGTGTCCTAAAAATGCAGGGAATGCTCAAGGCTTGCCTATTAGAAACAGGCCCAAGGATTGATCGGACATTCAGACAGCCTTTTCACCCACATAAATGATTCATTATGAAATCCCGTGGTGAGGCCTGAAGACACAACTGTGCTGCAAATGTAAGTATTGACCCTATGTCCTTTTATTAGAGACGCTGGAGGAGAAGACCGGAGGGCGTCCTTCAACAAAGGTTAAGTCAGTGCAGACAAGACAAGCCACACAAGTCGCATACCTACTTCAAGATATTGATAGCAACACATCTGGACAGGTTGACATGAAAACCATTTCATGCATCCCTGAGAATGCTATTCAGAGAAGGATGTGGACACACACTTGAGGAAGAGGTCTCCACAGGTCTTCAATCTTCACTCTTCAGGTGGACACCTCAATATTAGTTGCCATGGTGACTGTCAAAGTGCCATGCTCAGCAGCCTATGAAATCAATGGGTCAAGCTCAGGCAGGGCAGATAGGTTAAGACTCTGATTAAGCACAGAGCATGAACTTTAAATACAGACATGACTGGTCGGTGGGGTGGATAGATTACCGGCATGCAAAACTGCAGGGATTTTATTGACTAAAATAGTTTTTAATCCTGTTGAAGAGAAGCACACAAGTTTGGGAAATAGATGTTATCAATGAATGAAATGCTATTGTTATTGGTGGTTGCCAGAATGCTGGGGTTGCTATGTGATTACTTAAGCCCAACATCAAAGCTGATGATTAAAATGTAACCTTGTTACAATGTTGCCAGGTGTTTGCATTCTGGTGCCACTCAATAAGATTTTAAATTCACACAAAATGTCACTGTGCGTAGAAGCTTAATATGATACATATGCAAAATGTTGTTCTGTGGTTGCTAGATGGGTAAATTTAGAGCACACAATTACATTGGACAAAATACCAGCTTATATTTTCTATTCAGAATATTGCTAGCTGGTTAATTGCTGGTTTAAGTGATAGGAATCCAACTTTAAATAATAACTAAAAATTAATATTAACTTTTCACATTAACAATGTTACTAGGGTGTTGCTAGGTAGTTCAATTCTGGTGGCAATCAATAATCCATTCATTCATTCATTCATTATCTTTTCAGCTTAGTCCCTTTATTAATCTGGGGTCGCCACAACGGTATGAACCGCCAACTTATCTAGCATCTGTTTTACGCAGTGGATGCCCTTCCAGCTGCAACCCATCTCTGGGAAACATCCATACATTCTCATTCACACACATACACTACAGACAACTTAGCTTACCCAATTCACCTGTACTGCATATCTTTAGACCAGGGGTCTCAAACTCAATTGACCTGGGGGCAGAGTCTAGGTGAGGCTGGGCCGCATCAGGTTTTCTTCAAAAAATTAATTATATTAATTATTAAATTCTAATTTGTTTACTTTTTAATCTTTTTTTGTGCATAAGATGGAAAAAAATAAGATGGAAAAAAATTTAAATAAACACCAGAAAGCAAAACACGAATATTTCCCGAAACAGGATCCGGCAAGATCCGGCTCAATTTAAGCACTGATTTATATACATTTATCTGTGTATAATGTCCTGCTGGGCAGCGACTTAACTTTTTTCAAGTGTTGTGATTGAAGCGCGCTGGGATGAATGTCGGTGTGTGTCCAATAGAAACGAGGCAGCCAGCAGGCACGGAAGAAAACAGTCACTGCTGTAACTTTCAAAAAGAAATGCTTCTCTACCTGCGTCAAGCCGATGTCCTGCCTCCGAGAGCCACAGTGATTGGCAGGTTCATTCAGCTCCGCACACAACACTGTAAAGTGCCATACATATCAAACTTGCGGGCCACACTGACATTAAACTTTCAGATAAAGGCAGGGGCCACAAACTATCCTCCCGCAGGCCGCATTTGGCCCCCGGGCCGCGAGTTTGAGACCCCTGCTTTAGACTGGGGGGGAAACTGGAGCACCCGGAGGAAACCACGCAAACAGGGGGAGAACATGCAAACTCCACACTGAAATGCCAAAAGCCCCAGCCGAGGCTCGAACCAGCAACCTTCTTGCTGTGAGGCGACAGTGCTACCTACTGCGGCACCGTGTCGCCCAACTCAATAATTCAAATTTTAAATAAGTTACTTGGTGAAAGGGGGTTAACTTTAAATCCCAAAACGGAAATGTGGCAAAGGAATATAGCATAATATTTTGCATTCACAATGTTGCAATGTGGTTGCTAGGGTGTTGCTAGGTGACTACATTCTGGTTCAAGTCAAATCAATTTTAAAACCTGTAATTAAAATGTCTAAAATGCACAATATGTAATAACATATCATATTAGGAATGTTATTATAGGGCACCACGGTGGCGTAGTGGGTAGCACATTTGCCTCAAAGCAAGAAGGTCGCTGGTTCGAGCCTCGGCTGGCTCAGTTGGCATTTCTGTGTGGAGTTTGCATGTTCTCCCAGTGGTTGTGTGGGTTTCCTCCGGGTCAAAACACATGTGGTATAGGTGAATTGGGTAGGCTAAATTGTCCGTAGTGTATGAGTGTGAATAAGTGTGTATGGATGTTTCCCAGAGATGGGTTGCAGCTGGAAGGGCATCCGCTCCGTAAAACATATGCTGGATAAATTGGTGGTTCGTTCCGCTGTGGCGACCCCAGATTAATAAAGGGACTAAGCTGAAAAAGAAAACTAATGAATGAATGTTACTATTTGGTTGCTAGGTACAGTTCCTTTCAAAGTAAAGGTTGCCAAGTCTATATATTTATACATGTACTGTAACTGCATGCATGTACATTCCAATATTCTGTTCAAGCTAAAATTAACGCAAGCTAACTTCATAAATAGCATGACTTTTTTGAACTGTTGCAAATTTGCATATTATCAAGCGAAAACGTCACGCATCCATCAGTTTATGCAAAATTGTTTGTCTATGCGCTTGCCAGATTATCACAGCGAAGCTATTTCCAGTAGCAAACGTCCTTGAGACAGACGGGCAGAGAGACAGTCAGACAGACGGATCAAAGGGTTAACAGTGGGGGGGCATATAAAGCACGGCAGGAGGGCAGAATAATGCAGCCGTGTGCCTGCACATCAATAAATGAATGCTTGTGGGAGAATCGGCCTGCTGTTTTCAGCGCAGCTAATCTAAGTGAATAAATAATGACCCCAGACACCTCATGCTGCATCCGAACAGCAGCCGAACACACTTTGCAAGGTGGGAGCACTTTGTCAGGAACCGATGTGAGACAGAGTTGTTTGTCGGTTTGTGCTTTTTTAACTGTCGTGCATAAATGCGTTTTGGCAGCAGGGATGGTGGAGATGAGATATGCGAGTTTTCTCTACGTGAGAGGGGAGGATTATGGAGCTTATCTGAAAGAAGAATGAGCTGTCGAGATAGTGTCATTTTTACAAGCGCATTCTTCCTTGGGTGAACCAAATGCTCTATCCGTATGCGCATAATTGAGGAGGAAACAATCTGCTCCGCGTGTTTTATTAAACAAACAGCCAACCTTAAGACTCCCATCATTTTTATGGAAATTTACTATAGTATGGTCACTCGTCTTTCTGCAGGCACTTACAAGAAGAACGAGTAGGATGTTCCACTACCCACTTCAATTTGAGCATGTTGCATTTTTGATGAAGTCTATCAATGGCGCCATTTTAGTGGACACTAAAATCAGCCCTATTTATGGTCTAAACAAATGTTCTCTGTCTTTGTGCAGTTAATTGGAGTTAAATCTAAATGACACTAATTGCATTAAGCTCAGCTAAGGCATTTCTAGCTGGTTGATGAGATTTTTCTTGTTGTAGTAGTTTGTGGAAATTTTATACAATATTCTGGACTTTGAGTTGTTCTTCATTTCAGACACTTGATTTTTCTTTTTATCCTTGAATTGAATTATACTTGTAATGAACTTAAAAATAATGTTCTTTTGTACTGGGGCCTAAAGTTTGTAAGTCTCTAAATATGCAAAACCAATGTAAGCCAATCATTCCAGTTGCCATTTACTTCTGAGTCTTCAATCGCCCATGTCTATTCAAAACCTGTGATTAGGAGTCAAAACAAGACAGAACTATTACTTAACTATTATGCTTATAAATAGTGATGCCTTTTGATTAAAAAAGCAAGTCTTCACAATATTAGTGGACTGGACAAGCATGAATCTTTCTTGTGATGGAGTGATCGCACAGTAGCTTGCTTGGTTTTGTACTTGTGAAGCTGCGCATCAATGGATTTGACCTTCAGTGTCTTGAATTCCTGCACTGAAATGTAAACCACTGAACTAAACTGAGCGTAAACTCTGAAAACTGGACTGACACAGTTTCAATTTACTACAACTTCTATGTTAAGCTGCTTTGACACAATCTACATTGTAAAAGCACTACAGAAAGAAACTTGAATTGAACTGAATTGAAAAACATGGAGTATACTTTGAAAGCCTGTCGCTTTGGCTATGAATACACAGTACATTACGCGTTAGCATTGAAGTAATATACTTTGAGGCACATGCATTTTAGCATAAGTATGAGCAACGGTAAAGAAACATTTCCTCAGCAAGCGCCACTAATATTAGCAGAGCCTACAGCGCATCGTGCTCCCCCACACAATCCAATCAAATCCCGATATAATCAAGTCCTGTTCTCGCCCGAAAACTTTTCCTACACAAAAGAACGACCACAATAAACAAGCCACCTCATAAAGTACTTTGATAACGACACAGACAAACTGTTTCAAATAAGCTACAAAGGGCACCAGGCTCTTTGAACAGATGTGCTAGCGAGAACATGGGTCTTACAGTTCACTGCGATGGGCTTGTCGCTGCAGTCACCCACATTTCTCACAATAATTAGCAGCTAAATAAATCCAAACCAGAAAAATATTTACCCAGCTCAAGACCAAAGAGTTTGGAGTTCCCCTTTGACTGAACGCTGCTTATTTTCCCATAGAAGCCACACACACACACACATATCCCAGCTCCAATTAAATTCATCTGCTATATTGGATTAGCTCATATGTTTGCTCAGAAGGTTATGAAACTCGGCACCTAATGAGCTAGCAATATCCGTTCTTCATGAGCTGTGCATCAGAGGATATTCTTTAGTACAGCTTTTCCACAAGTTATTGCCTTTGGCATCGACGCACGGCTTAAACGGATGCTGGATGCTAATATTTCAACAAGTCCTTTTCTTTCGAATACCCAGCTATGGTGTTTAGCATCTAAGTAAGCAACGCTATCCTGTCTTGCGTCAGCATGTGTGCCTTCTCATGTGTGTAATAAGTGGGTGTAAGGCCTTCTAGTTGCTAGTTTTCTATCCTATTTATTGTCTGTGGTCTATGAAGTTGGGAAGGGCCCATGCTAATGTAGGGCAGATGTAATATATCTAGTCAGCTTTGAACTGCACAAAGCTAACAGTGGCGTTCTGTATTAAAGCAGCTGTTTGGAATCGAGCAGCTCGATAATAAGTTGTAATACTAGCACGGGATATCCTATATGCAGCAACCGTATCCGTTACAGGTTTTCAGGTCAATCAGCCACTATAAATACAGTACTGCAAATATTAGCATGTAGCATATACAGGCAAAACCTACAGTACGGTGCCCAAAAATGCTGTGTGGATAGATTATTTAGTAGGTTTTCAGATGGCCTCATTTGAGAGTTTATTATGCTAATAGTTGCACAACTGTATCTCAGCACAAATACATGCGCTAACCACCCACAGTCCTGTTTAAGCACATGCAAAATGCACTAAATTGCACTGTGCTGTATTGAAATGAAGTCATTATCATTCTTGTCACAGCAAACACACCTCTTTTATGTTTATTACACCAAACGCTCTGTGTATTAGTTTTAGCATTATTATCACACAGAGGTGTTAGCATACCTACAGTGAAGCTAAGCTAAACTAAACATGCTACACCAAATGTTATTATATTATGCAAATGCTATGGAAAATTACAAGTTTAGCCTAAAAAGCAACCAATAAACTGTGAAATTCTATCCTGAGGTTTTCAGATATGGTGTTTTTAACCTTTAGCTAAGCTACGCGACTCAAAATAATGTTTTTGACATAAGATTTTAAAAAGACACGGAGGCTATAACTTAACATGTTTCCACTGTGTGGATGATTGTTTTTAGAAAGTTCATGTGTTCATTTCCATTCAGGAAAAGGTAGCTTTGTTTTTGAATGTTAGATTACCTAACATTATCTAACATCTTAGATTAGCAACAAAGCAGCCAGGATCTGTTCATGTCAGCGTAAAGAAGTTTGGACTACCATCTTAAACTAGCGCACATTATATATACAAGTTTTGAACATTCATTCATTTTCCTTCGGCTTAGTCCCTTTATTCATCAGGGGTAGCCACAGCGGAATGAACTGCCAACTTATCCAGCATATGTTTTACACAGCAGATGCCCTTCCAGCTGCAACCCACTACTTGGAAACACCCATACACACTCATTCACACAAAGTGTATGTGCTAACAACTTAGCTAACCAGATTCACCTACAACACATGTCTTTGGACTGTTGGGAAAACTAGAGCACCCAGAGGAAACTCACACAAACACGGGGCGAACGAGAAAACTCAACACAGAAACCGAGCTCGGGGCACGAACCAGCAACCTTCTTGCTGTGATCCACAGCGCCACTGTGCCACCAGTTTTGATCATATATTATCAAATATTCCTGTGAGTATTTGATAGGACAAGCCTAAAAGAGGTTTATGGAACTAGCATGTTCAGTCCAAGCTCTTAAAAATGAAAATAAGTGTTATAGTGAGCAAAAGGGCGAGTCCTGAATGAAAACACATAATCTAATAGAGGTGTAATGGAGGACACGGCCAGCCTAAGACCACAGAGGAAAGGAAAACAGCAGTCAGATCGGTCATGGACACAATGCTGAGGCTTTAGCATTTCATGATGATTGACATTGAGTCACTTTTCAATCTGTTGACCTTTTATGTGGGTTAAAGCTTGGCAGTGGCGGCAGTAATGGACAAAACGTGAGAGAGAAACTACGATCAGCCCAAAATACCAAAAGCCTTCAACCACAGATGGTAGTTGCCTAAAATGAAAACAAAAACAAACCGTATCCACAGTAACCTCACACATCCAGCCGCTTGGAGTCTGGCTGACACCAAGATATAAGTCATGCTAACATTTCCTCGGTTAATGCCACCATCCTACGAAACATCCATTCATACACTTCACTGTGCAGCGGGAGGTGAACCACAACTCCAGCTAAGCATTTTCCTAAATGACCTTGTTCGCTCAATTTGAAATGTTATGTAGCCATCCAAATGGACCTGAAAAGTCCAAGCCAAAAATGCACGTTTTGGATTAAAACCTCAGTCATATTGTGAACACATGTCTTCCTCAGTGGGCTTCTTTGACCTATTGTTTATTATGACAAAGTGGGAGAATTTTTAGATGTTTGGCTTTCTCCTATGAAATGTTAGCTTGCTTTGGCCAGAAGGGGGCAGTGTTGACTTGAAAAGGTTGTGCTTTCAGGATACGCTATCGTACTGTATGTTCAGAACAGCATGCTAATTTAGTTATTTTTGCAGTGTATAGCATGTTTAATGTGCACAGAAAGCAAATATAGTTTTTTCCCTAAGAGAATTGGTACTACACACACTACAAGCACAGCAGACTCTAGTTATAAGGTGTTTAGCTACACTAGCATTATCCAGTACAGAAAGCTACAAAACAACACAGTGTAGCATACTACCATTCTGTTAGCATTTTTTCATCAAAGACTAGCATGCTAATTTTATGTCTTTTGTGGAACCTGCATTTGATAATACAAAGGATTTAAAAATATATCAAACTGTATTGCTTAGCTATAAGACTGTAAATAGGGTGTATGACAATTAATTTCTATGACTGTTAGCATAGAGCCAGCTAACTCTCTAATTACTTTTTGTAGCCCTGTATAAGAGAAAATACAAAGCAAATGTGTATTTTTAAATAGCTAACTAATTACTATGTCTGTCTGTAAGGCTGTATATGGACTGTATGACCATTAAATTATGTCACTATTAGCATAAAGACAACAAAGTTGCTAATCTGTTTTTTTAGTGTATGACAACTTATTTCTGTAATTGTTGTTAGCATAGAGCCAACTAACCTGCTATTTTTGTCTCTGTATTGGAAAATACAAAGCATGCTTTAAAAAAATATGAATCTAAATTACTACACCTGTAAGACTATATGGAGTGTATGAATATACATTTTTGTCACTGTTAGCATAACAGACTAGCTTGCTATTATATATTCGTAGTCAGTGAAAAATTTGTCAAATCTTTGTTTTAAAAAAAATCAAAGGATATTTTAGCTGTATTTAAGCCTTTAAATAGATGATCACTCATTTTTGCGAATATATTAGCAAGCCTCTATGCTAACAATTTTTGTAGTTCCTGAAATCTGAAACAAACAAAGCATTAAAGTATATTTTTAAATGAAAACGCTTTGTCTGAAAGATAAAGACTAAGCGATTACTTGTGCCAAAGATGCCATTTTGTGGAATTTACATTATATATTGTCACACAAGCAAGCAACCAATGGCATTTAGGGAGCCACCAAGTCAGACAAAGTAATTCAGTTTGACAGAATTAAAACTTGTCGTAATACAGAGATTACACAAACCAAAAAAAAACAACTATTAGCAAGCTAGTCAGTTTTTCCCTTGGTAACAGTGGCCAGTCTCCAGGACGAGCTGTGTTTAGTGCCACCAGGGGCCCTTGTATGGACGTTGCCAGCCTTGCGTTACTGCTGTAGTGTTGACGGCGATGGGGCAATTTGTCCAGGGGTGGGTGGGTGTGTAGAAAGTGGGATCTCTAACCTTTGAGCCAAAGCTGAGGAGCAAATGAGGCCTGACTGGGGAAATATCTGGAATTGTGTCCATCCAAGCGAAGTGGTCACAGTCATTTTGGGTTGCGTAAGCCAAAAGAGTGTGTCCAAATAGATATATGCTGATAGCAAAACCGCCTATATGCAAATGTTGATTTTAAGTGTGTGTTTTTTCGGAGAATCTCATTTGTGTCACAATAGAGCTCCAGAACTTTCTGAATGAAGCTTCTGTCCGAAAGGGGACTGGAGAAAAGCCACGATAATCCATGGCAACCATCACTCCTCCTGGCCATCTTATGAACTTCATGACCTCAAAGAGAGGATGCAGACCTTTTTTTGGATGTATATTTGATTTAACTGCCTGAAATTGAAATCTGTTTGACTGGGATTCAAAAGCGTTGTGATGAATTAGTTTTCACTTAGCTTGAAAATAATCTTTTTTGTTCAATAAGTTCCATTTTCTTTCATTGTACAGACACTAAAAGCAAAAATGCATCACCTAAATGTGCAAAACTACGTTAATGTTAATAAATATGACATTCTAGTGTCTAGATTAGGAATATGGGACATTAACAAATCATACAGTAAAAAATACACTCAAAATAAGGAAAATGTAACATTTAAGGTTAACATGATTTTGCCAAGTAAAATTGATCTTAAAAATTATTGTAAAAAAGAAACATTCCCAAGCAGGCACAGGATGTCAACATGACGTCAGATTGACGTAGTACGCCAACGTCATGGGGATTTTGCATTTTGTTTGGAAATGAAAATCTGGTTGACATCAGAACCCAACGTCAATGTCCAACGTCCAACCTAAAATCAACCAAATATCAATGTCTAATGAAGTTACAGCTTGACATTGTGTGGATGTTACCACAATGACGTTTATCAGATGTTGGAGTTTAGTTGCCATACAGTACCTGACGAATAAATGTCAGTATTTGATTGGTTTAATGTCAGTTGTTGGATTAAGATGTTGGCTCAATGCTGGATTTTGGTCACTTTCCAACACAACTTAAAATTAACCAAATATTAACATCATTTCACATCGTTATTGCATTTCAAAATAACGTTGTCCATAGACACTGGCTAGACATTGAAATTTGGTCACCTGACCTCACAATCTAAATCTAACCTAATATTATTCAATCATTTTCTTTTCGACTTAGTCCCTTTATTAACCTAATATTAACATCTTATAATGTTGTGTGACTGCTGGGTTTATACTTACATTTATTGTAGCAAAAATATCATGTGTTATGAGACCACATGAAAGGTTTCTCTGAATTTAAATAGGAGAAATAGGCCATAGGAGAAATGGTTGTGCCCAACTAAGCCTGTTTTTTCTAGAGTTTTTTTAATTCCTCACTTTCGCCATTTGGTGAAGTTCTTTTCCTCGACACTGGCTTGCATGGTTCGGGACTTGTAGAGCTGCACATCGATGGATTGCTCTTGGTGTGTTTGGACTCTCAGTAGTGAAAATTAAACCACACTGAACTGAACTAAACTAAACTCCAACACTGGAAACTGGACTGACACTGTTTCAATATACTATAACCTTCTGTGTGAAGCTGCTTTAGCACAATCTACATTGTAAAAGCGCTATACAAATAAAGGTGAATTGAAAAATTAAATTGAATTTCTGATGCTATTAATATAAAATAATATAATATAATACAATATAGTATAATATAATATAATATAATATAATATAATATAATATAATATAATATAATACATTAAATGATAATTGAATCATGTACATCTTAAAACTGCTTTGTCAAACTATTTAATGTTATGTGCATTTTTAATGCATTTTGGAATAAATCAAATCCCACCATGTCATTGACCCATATTCATCCTCGCATTAACATGCAAATTAGAGTTCAAGCTCACCTCTCCACCACGTCTTCTCCACTCCAGCAGGTGTTTTCATCCATCACCACCTCCCCCTCACACAGCATCTCCGGCAGGTTGGAGAAGAAAGATTTGTACCGCTGGATGTAGCCCATAAACTCCCTGCAGGAAGTTCAGGCTTTCAGGAGGTGATCAAAAACCATCAAACCAGGCCTAATTATAGAGTACAACCAGTTCTGCCCTAGTCATCATGATTTTTCTAATCAAACATGCCCGAACACTGATAGACACAAGCTGCGGGATTGGACTCCCATGCTATTTTTTTTGGTTGTTTGTTAATGTTATTAATGCTGACAGCGTTCTTCCTTGCTCGCACACGTTCATTTGATGTGAGATTAAATCGTTAGTACATTCTTAGGCTGGCGGCCAATGTCAATTTAATGACAAAATAATTGGAGGTAATTTCATTAAAAAAAAATCTTAAAGGTATGATCGGAAACACAAATGCTTAGTCTTACTTTGAAATCTTTTTCAGGCTCCTGGGTTTGTCATATTTGGATGGTTTCAAAGGCAGAGACCTGCAGTCATTGGCGTGGAGATTTGTGCAGAAAAAAAAAAGACAAATAGCATAAGTGTTGTTAATGCAGTATTTTCACTGTCACACACCACATTAGTTTAGACATCATTTAAAATATTTATTGGACAACATAAGCTTAATAATAATATAATAATATTAATTAAATACATTTTATTTTCTGTTGTGCCTTTGTCCAACAAGTCCAACAAGTCATGAAGCAAGAAATATATTATTCAAAATTTCAAATAAAATAAATAGCACTATACAAAGATACATGTCCAAAACGTAGATAAATCGATTTCTCGCTAATTATACATTATTAAGGTATGTTTTTCTTAATTTTTGCAACACCAGAGGATGTATTTAAGTTAGTAAACCTTTATATTTTCTCAAACATCAGATTTTGTACATAAATATATCATTTTCTTTGTAGGGGTTTTCGTTATGTAGATAAATATGGGTTATGTATGCTATATATGTTATATTCTCACCTTCTTTTGAGAGTTACATGCTCGTGTCGGTTGCCTGTGTCAGGTAGTGTTGTAGGGCTAGAGGATGTGATTGAGGTTTGGAGTTCAAGGCTGGGATTCACTGAAGGAGTCAAACTTCCCGCAGTCGAATTTGCTGGAGTGGAAGAAACCGATTCAGTCAAGGATCCGCAGACTTTACCAACCTAAAAGAGAGAGAGACAGAGAGAGAGAGGGCCACTGGATATTATGGAAAAATTGTGAACTGACATACGCCAATTCAACCAAACAGCTCCATCTAGTGGACACTAGTAAGTGGCACAACAACATGTTAGTATTATTTACAAAAAGTTTAATTAGAGCAAGCTTGCATGATAAACTCCATCTTTTAACACTAAATACTGGATTGTAATGCCTTGACCTTGAAATGCATACATGATAAAGGCAAGTTTTGGACATGTTTCCACAATAAAGTGGAATAGGGTTTAAGAAAGTTGTCTATAAGAGCGTGTAAACGTGTTTGTATTTGTATATCTTCTACAGAGCTTTATTTATCTGAGGATTAGCTGAACTTTCTCATTCCCCCTGCTCTGGCCCCTCGCTAGCTGCATTGCATTTTGGGAAGGGGCCGGTTGGTTCACGAGAGCCGTCTTTGTCCAGAGGTGAATTTGCATGCAGGACATCAGGCTGATTGGGACCAGACAACACCCAAACAACTCAAGCAGCACCAAGATAGCGCCAGACCACATGCAGCGTGAGGGACTGGAGAGGCCCCATAGTGCTCCGTGTCAATGCCACTGCGGGCGGCACATATAGACATCTTATGAACAATGACGATAACAATGCTAATGAACTTAGTTCCTTTATTATCATTTTGACAATGAAGAAGGCCTCCAAAATACTCCATGCTAGCATGTTAGCATAAATGTTTCTAGTTATGAATGTTTGGCATGTTATTATTGTGTTCTAAATCCTGACAGACTACTTTGTAGCACAAAACAGGGAAGCATTGCATTCTATCTACCGCATTTATCATAAAATCATGCTTTGGTAGGATAAATCATATGCTAATCAACTTTTAAAAGTTGTTTTTTGACACCGAAAACGTGTCTAAACATACTTCTACAGTAGTTTTTGCAACTTCATCCACAACCTACGCTAGCAGAAACTAGCCTAATTAGTTAAATCCCCACTTAGAGACATACTGTGACATTGCCATATCCTAGAAACCAAGAGCAAAACAATCCAAGGCCAGTAAAAAGGCTAAAAATAACATTTAAAAATGTTTTTAAATTGTGAAGAATATAAGCATGCAGTATTAGCACTGCTAGTAGTTAGTAGGCCTGTCACGATATCAATTTTTGTTGTACGATATATTGCACCAAAATATATTGCGATAAACGATATTATTGTCATTTTAAGACCATTTTAAGCCGCTCATTATATAATGCTAATGACAATATAATATCATCATTTGCAAGTACACTCTTCCAAAGAACGCATCATATTTTTTTAAAGAATATTTAATTTAATTATAGTCATTTTAACAATTTAATAATTAGGCATTGGAATCGGAATGTGAAAACGCATATCCTAAACAAATAAATAATAATAAACATTAACAAAAAAATGCAAGGTAAAAAGCAAAACAGTGGCTGCGATATCTGCTACCAGATCTGTTTTCAGTTGTCAGGCACCCTCATCAAAATATACTTTAGTCATTTATGAGAAATACTATAGTGTTTTTTTAACCATATTTACACTGACACCTCTAAGAGATAGAGGGGTTGTGCAATCGGCTAAAATGTTGCAAGAATTGGTTTTTATGTATGGGCGATATATATTGCATCACCAAAAATCATTGAGGTCATGTCCATGTATTGTGCGATAAGTCGATATATTGATTATTGTGACAGGCCTAGTAGTTAGTAGTACTAATAACACAAAACACATTTTTTTTTATTAAATATACTGCCACTTTATGTACTTTCTGGGTCCAAAACCAGAAACCACTATTATTTTAGCCAAATTATAACTTCGGTAATGAATTTAGTTAGTTTAGCATGTATCAACTTAAGGGACAGTTTGACCAAAACTGAAAACGTACTCTTCCTTATGTGCTTTTAAACCTTTAAAGTTTATTTCCTTTGTTGAACCTAAAAGAAGATAATTTGAAGAAAGCTGGTTGATGGCACCCATCAACTTCCAAAAAACTACCATGGAATTCAATGGGTACAAGCAACCAGCATTTTCCAAAATATCTTCTTTTGTGTTGAACAAAAGAAAGAAACTCAACACGTTTTGAACAACTAAAGGGAGAATAAATGTTGACAGAATTTTTATTTTTTGGTGAACTATCTCTTTAACTAGCACTCTGTTTTACAACTCCTACGCCTGAATCCGGAGCAGGTAATGCGAACCCTAAGTCATTCCAGTCTTGTGGCATCAGTGAGAGAACAACATTTGATCCAGTGGTGGATTCATGGAGGGGTGAACTCCCATAAGCAGCCTCTATTGTAGAGCGCTAAACTTGCGGTTGGTGTTTATGAGTACTGTAGTCGGAGGCTTAAGAAATAATATCTCCCATTCTGATTGGTATGTCTATACTCTTTGAGACAGATTTGTAGGAATGCGGTCTCAACCTTGACCTACACATATAGATTTGTCAGCACCGGGACATGATGTGTGCAAAGCCAAGCTGTCATGAACCTCTTGACCCCTGTGGCCCCTTCTGCTATGATTCCAATGAAAGAGTAAAGTGAGAGAGACCGGCAGACGGCCATCCCATGCCGTGCTTATAGACTTTGGCGTTGATGGTATGAATAGCCTCAGGGTGGGCGGATGGGTATTCACTTACAGGCAGCCATAGTCACACTGTCATGACCAACACATTTTTTTACAGTGCCTGTCATATTACCACATAATCACATATCAAATTATTGAGCTAATAATAAACCCCTTGCAGACAGACTAATCATGAGGCAAAATGTAGAACTTAGAATTTTAGGCTAAAAAGGTAATTTATAAGAGTTATTTATGAGCCAAAATGTCTAAAATGTGTGCAAAACTGCACAGACTATGATTGGTCGAGACATTTGATATGCACCAATCACCAAACATGCTGCAGCAAATGTGTTCTATGAATCAGAGTGTAGCATGACTCACCACAGCGCTAAGATGTGGCCCGTGCAGTTGCGCAGTGAGGATGGCATCATTAATTCTTTCCCGGATGCGTAGAAGTGCCAGTTCCACTTCATATCCCTCTGATAATGCCCCACTCAGTCCCTCCATTAGAGCTACATAGTGTCGCCAGGGAGCATCCAGCTCAGCCAGGCCTGCCAGGCAACCTCGCATCACGTTGAGACATAGGCCTCCACATGGCCGGATCAGGGTCAGTCCGCGACAGTGAGGGCAGAACAACATGCGGACTAGTGCACGTCCACATACTCGTCCCATGTCTAAAGTCTCTGTGATGTTAAGTACATCTGCACCTACTGCCAGTGCCCGGCTTAGGGCATGACCAGCCACAAATGCCCGGGACAGTTCCTGAGCAAGTTCTTGTGGATGCGTGCCAAAGGGGTTAATGTCATGTCGTGTGGCACGAAGACACTCAGTTCCTTCGGCGGACCAGGTTGAAACCGGTGAACCCAGGCCAGGATTGACCAGATGCTGGTACACTAACGGGAAGAGTTTGTCATAAAATCTGTGAACTGAGTGTTCCACGGAGATGTTCGCATCCCCTCGAAGGTAGAGATCAAGGTCATTGAAGAAGGTGGCCACCAAGGGTCTCGCATCTTGGGATATCGTCTCGTAGGTGGTGGAAAAAAGTAAGTTGGTATGATTTAGAGTGAACGAGAGCAGGGTATGTAAGGTATCTGTTGGAAGAGGAAATAAGAGAAAGATTTTGGACCAAACAAGCACCAAAAAGAACAGCTATTTCATAGTTATCCTAGATGGATAAACATTTGTAACATGAGAGACTAACAATTGCTGTAATTTTCTTTGACATTTACGAGAGGGTCAAAGATACTAGTCTGTCATGGTGCACCTCTGCCTTGTCTCAAATTGCTTGCAACTCTTTCTTGTGTATCTAATCTCTCTTTCCATTGGGCTAATGGGAGCTGACAACACTTAATCCATGGATCTTTTGGGCTGGCGCTATTGGGCTGAAGGTTAGTTTGGAGATATGCGACACGTGTGACTAGCTTATTACCAATTTTAGCAGACAGGGCGTCATTTTATACCTCACTATGCCTATGGTCTTCAAATGGAAGTCGAGGATCACGGTCTGTTGTGCCATATACATTATTTACAATGGCATATTAACATTTGTGTGACAAGTGACAGACGGGTGCTTAAGTGGACAGCTGGTAGAACCCTTCAAAGTACAGTTTGCTTTAGTGTCATCTCATTCATAATGACCAAAGCATTCCAGCTCTGTCTGGTTTCTTTGTGAATGGCTCAGATGCTAACAATGGATCGAAAGTTATGATTGCACTATTGATGCAGGAACAAAAGAACACCTGTTTGGCCCGTGATACTAAAAGGCACCCAAAAGAAACTTTCTAAAACAAACCTTTACGGTTTTAAAAGAAACACCAGGGATCTTGAAATACTGTGCCTCTGCTCTTGCTATCTCTTGTTGTCATTTCTGGAATTCCCAGAACAATATGTAAGTAAACTTCTCGGACCAGGAATAGAATCTTGGTCCTTTCATCCAATCCCCACACTACAACCTGGGATAGGTTTGTATGACTGGGAAGTAGGAACAGCATGGAACAGGTTCAAGCAGAGACACCTCAAACTTGAATCTATATAACAAAACAGCTCAAACTTAGACATGCAGCACTAGGCCTAAAATTCTGTGTGTAACTTGGCAACTACATCCAAACACCTTGAAACTTGATATCAAGTGACATGGCCAGGGATTACACCCGGATCAAGTATTGGGGGTTCTTCTCGTGTGGTTCTGGGACATGGAGGCATGTGGGGGGAGAACGATCCATACTCAGGGGTCACAGAGGGTGGCTAGGAATCACTACAACTGACCTCTAACCTCTGGGACAGCGGGATGTTCTGAAAGGAAAGACAGAAGGGTCAACCTGGATGGCCTTTCAATGATTGCTCTATTAACTTGGAGCCTGCTGGAATCGATATGGGTCCTTCTTTAAAAAACATTAGTGTCAGACTAACTCCACTCACTGTACCCAGTCCAGGACTGAATTTAGATCAAGGAAGCACACAAGTATTTTTAGTTCCTCTCAGGTTAAAGAGGATAGCTGGGCTTTGTTGGATAGCTGGTACGTGAGTAGCATATGTTGGGTTTGCTTTTGCAGTGAAATCACTTGAAGGGCAGAGAGGACATTTTAAAGAAATAGTTCAGCTAAAAAAGTACTCTCTCTCTCAGATCTTTAACAGTTCATGCTCCTTCCTATATTTCGAGGTAGGTTTGAAGTCAGCAATATCAAATATGTTTGATTCTCATGTCTGCGTGTGTGTATTTTTAGTCCTTTTACCTTATTTGAAAAAACAAATAGATTTACCCTTGTCCTCCATTTCCCGACTGAATCCATAAGGTTCATACTTGAGTTATTACTTTTCCCTTAAACACACAAGTGTAGTCGTAGAGACAAAAAGCGATCTACATTAAAAATCCTCTTTCACGTGGGAATGAAAAACACTTTACAAACCTTCTTTCTTTTAAACAGGACACCAGCTACAACCATGCGAAAAGTAGCAGAAAAGGACAACTGATCTTTTCAAAAGCTCTCATTATAGAGCAATACATTGAAGTGCACTGAGACGGATCTCCAAGGATACGCCAAGAATTTCAACATTTCTCTTTTCGTTTGCTTTACACTCGTTAAATATTCACTCGGCTGGCAGCAAAGACAGAGAGGACAGCGGCTGTGCCCTTTTCCTGTGAACCTGAAAGGGTTTTTGTGCAAGTTTGGGCAAGACAAATTGGATGAACTTAAATATTTGGTTGGGCGAGGATTTGGAGTTGTAAATTGGAAGATTGCATGGTTTATGTCATCACACGGTATACGTAAAAATGCACTGGAGGAATTAATGACTTGCACAGAACTGGTCTATGTGTGTGTGTATGTGCGTGTGTGAGTTCTGGTTCTTTTTGTATGTTTTATTCAAACATTGGTTCTGAAAGGCCTTGTCCTAATCCTAAAGCGCCAATCAACCTCTAGGAAGCACATGTACTGCTTCACAGGAGACCTCAGGCAGATAAAGGATCACGAAAAACAGCAGACAAAAAGTAAATATCCAAGTAACCTTGGAAAGTCATGATGTACAATGTAAGACATGTTAAACACCACCTCTGCGTTTCCCATACAACATTTAAAAAGTCCCATGAACCTCCTGTTGTGGCAGGGACTTGATCCCACGACCTACTACTGCTGCTGCTGCAAATGCAAAAAGCACATGCCCTAATGTTTGCTTGACCAACAAACTTTACTGGATCTCAATACATACCCTGGAGGGAAGAAGCATGGCCCAGGATGAGATACTTGAGTTCGAAGCTATAGGAGAGAATGTTGTGGAGTGTGTCTCTCTGAGCGGCTGAGTAGTAGCTTCCCTCCATCTTGCGGGTACAGCATGTGGGACCCTGGTGTTTACAGATGAGAAGATCTGCATCTGTGATGGATTAATCATAGAAGGTGACTTAATTAGAAGCATTTGTGACTATATAAACCACATGTCTCACAACTCTCATGTGTTGGAATTCTGAGTACAATTTTTAACCCTCATGCCATGCCTTCTCTAGTGTATTTTTTTCCAAGCTAACTTTTTTCCAAACTGATTATGAACACTGAATGGAAATTTCAGTTTATATTGACTATAAGTAGTAATTGGTTTTTGGACTATAATGGGTTTTTGTGCAAGTTTGGGCAGACAAATTGGATGAACTTGAAATATTTGGTTGGGTGAAGATTTGAAGTTGTAAATCGGAGGATTGTATGGTTTAGTAGTATTAACAATTTTTCACCCTCATGCAAAGCATTCCTCTAGAGTATTTTTTTAAATCTAACAAATAATTTATCAACAATAAATAAAATTCCTGTGGAAAACGTAATTTGCAAATCAAATGGCATACTAATCATATTGTTTATAAGTAGTTGTACAGCATGTTTGCGTCAGACGTAATATGACGTAAGATGTAAGACGTAAGACGTCTAGGGATGGGCGATACCAATGTTTTTCTTTCCGATCCGATACCAAGTATTTCAAGACAAGTATCGTCGATATAGATACCGATACTAAGACTTTAATTAAATATTTTATAGTTATTAAAAAAACAGTTATCACCTTTATTGTAATTATTATCATCATTATAATTATTATTATTATTATTATTATTATTATTGAATTAAACACAAAACACATGATTCTTTTTTACATTTATTAAAATAATAGAACTAAAATGGCCTAAACGGCACATAACAAAAAATAATACACTGCAGAAACCTTGTTTAATTAAAAAAGTACATCTCTCAAAAGTACAGCGGAAGGATACTATAGTTCCCAACTGTGTTCCTATTTAAGTAAATATTTATATAATATGTGGCGCTATAATCATTGAGATATTTTCCTCAGTAAGAAAACCCCCAGAAAAGATCGATACTTTTACCTAAGGATCGATCCTTTTGATACATTCCCAGTATCGAAAATATTGATACTTCAGGATCGATCTGCCCATCCCTAGTAATGTCTTCTGTGCTATATATCAACCATACAATGCCAGATTTCACCAAGGCATTAATGGTGGAAAATGGGCAAAGAGTGTACAGTGGCCTTATTGAAACAGTGTACCTTAAATAGCAGGTCGTATAGGTGTCAAAAAATATCTTAAATGCAGTGTATATGAGCGCCACGGTGGCACAGTGGTTAGCACAATTGCCTCACAGCAAGAAGGTTGCTGGTTCGAGCCTCAACTGGGTCAGTTGGCATTTCTGTGTGGAGTTTGCATGTCCTCCCCGTGGTTGCGTGGGTTTCCTCCAGGTGCTCCGGTTTCCCCCACAAGTCCAAAGACATGTGGTATAGGTGAATTGGGTAGGCTAAATTGGCCTTATTCTATGAGTGTGAATGAGTGTGTAAGGACATTTCCCAGAGATGGGTTGTAGCCGGAAGGACATCCGCTGCATAAAACATATGCTGGATAAGTTGGCGGTTCATTCTGCTGTGTCGACCCCAGATTAATGAAGGGACTAAGCCGAAAAGAAAATGAATGAATGAATGCAGTGTATATGCATATACGCCTTTGGGTAACACAAATAACTAATATGTAATAATGATTGGCAAAACATTCCTCCATTATAGTCTGCAAAAACAAGAAGTTGCAGGCTGTAGATTTGCATTTCAGTATGATTATGTGTTTTCAACTGAAAAGGTTTTGATTGTTAGGGGCGGGTTTTATTTTTGTGCTCCTCCTTTCAAACTAAGCTTATTTTACCTATTCAAATTGATGTCATCAGAGAAGGGCTGCTATTTCAAAGCAGAAGCAGGATTTGAGGATTGATTACAAAAACAAAGATGTTTTTTTCAGTGGATTTTATAAATAGACTCATTCAACAAGTCCCCTAGAGTTAAACAGTTAAGTTTTACCATTTATCAATCTATTTAGCTAATCTCCAGGTTTAGCTTAGCTTAGCAAAAATCAATGAATCGCATTAGAATGAAAATCTGTACCATACACTCTCAGAAAGGTAAAGGAGCTGTCACTGGGGCAGTACCTTTTCAAACGCTACATATTTGCACCTGAAGGGTCCATAATGGTACTTCAAAGGTACATTTGGGTACTAATATACACCTTTTAGGTACCACTGTGGATTCTTTGGGTACAAATATGTATTTTTTGAAATGGTACTGCCCTAGTGACAGCCCCTGTACCTTTATTTCTGAGAGTGTAGCTGCAACGAGTACAACAATATTATTCAGCGCTGTTATCACTCATTAACCAGTAATGTTACAACAATGCTAATCTCTCTAATCATTACATTTTCTTTAAAATACTCATGGGACTTGATTAACAAACATAGAGTATGGTACACAGCAAGTAGGTGCATGTAAAAGAGAAAACATGTGATCAAGACAGATGATATCTGCTCTGCCAGTCATCTGGCTCTATCCTATGTGACCAATTTTACACCAATGGGACCCCATAAGCCATGCATTAGAGCAGCTGACTATGATCACCGGCATTCGGCTGACCTCTCTCACCTCTCAATAAACATGGCCTCACAACGTATGTACTAAGAATATAACTTTTTGTAATCGTCATACTTTTCCAGTGTATCCTTTCCATAAACAAGAACGTGAGACAAACCGAATATGGCTAGCTTTCAATTTCATAGGACCTCACAAACATTTCTGAGATGACTTCAGTTCAGGAATGCGTTTTTGATTTAACATGAAATGCATAACATGAAAAACATTTGACAGCCTATCCTACAGTCGTTTTCATTTTATCAACACCACTGGCATTTCTGATTTATGCTCTGTCATCAAAATGACCTGTTTGTTAGACAGCTTTTTCAGTCGCATTTTATATAACATATAGTTCAATACATATTTAAAGGAATATAAAACTAGCGGGAAGAAATATGGTGTAAAAACAATTTTCACTACGGAAATGTTAGGTAATTCTAAAATGTTGCAAAGAAATGGCAAGAAACACAAATTAAACATGGAATTTTGAAAGACTGCTATAATTTCTTGTAAAAATACTTAGGTAATCTCACAAAAAATAATAAAAAATATAAACATTTACAGTGTTATAAATTAATAATTAAATATTTTTTATGTTGTTTTTATGAAAAAAAATATACTTAATTGGTTACATCACAGCCTAACAGGATACAACTAAAAAATTACAGCAACATTTTTTATAATTCTTAGATGGTCCCAAGTGCAATGAAATACAATGCAATATAATAACATATATAATAACTATTTAATGTTCTTGACAAAAATACACCAAAAATTTTAACCTATAACGTTGATAGAGGTTACTAAACCAATAATAAATATACTTTAAACTTTTAAAGACATGTCAGAAATAGACAACATGAAGTGGAAAATAAACGGTTATTAAATGGTCAAAGACTAAAATGATAATTCCTTGAAAATATTTTTGTTTTACGTCAGTTTGGCGTGTTTAATTAACGTTATTTGTTGTTTGACGGACCAGGGAAGGCCAAGTCGGAGCTAGTTCTGGTCCCCTGGGCTCTGCAATGGCTGGGAAAATTCCAAATTTAACCAAAACAACTCATTACGATTGGCTCAAGATTGGCAATGAAATTCGGAAATTGCAGCCAGCAGAAACTGGGAAGTAAAAAAAAGTTGTTTGACGTAAACTAGTTCGCTAATAACGTTAGCACTACCATTTTATTTGTTTCGGGTATTGTTTTGTCGTTCAAAATTAGCTGTTTATCGATTACGACAACTATAGCCATAAAATGTGACAACATGCCAAGTAATCTGGTAAATTTTAGGCTATTAAGTTGTAATTATCCTGATAATGTAAATCCTTCACAACATGTTCTTAGGCTACTCACTGTTAAAATTCAGTTGTCATTGTATGTAACAGTATATTTTGTAACTTCTAGTTACATAAAAAAAAATTATGACTTAAAAACACTTGCTTCTTCAACGTGTGTTCAAGTGGTCATCGTTTTTTATTCTTGACGATGAAAAACATGAACATAGCATAGTTGAACCCCTATAAACTGTTCAGGATGTAACTGTTTATACAGTTTCCTCCCGTGCAAACAAACCTGTAGCCGCTGTCTCCGGAACCCACCGCAATGAACCGACCTGGCGCAGCTGGAAAGCGGTTTTGACCTCATGACAGCTCTGCGCACCGGCGCTCTGGACCCTCCAGATCAGCAGACTGGAGAGCAGAATCCACATCCAGCAGACACGCGGTGCCGTCCCGCGGAGCATTGCACCATCTCAGTCAGTCCACAAAAAAGCCCTCTGAGCCAATGTGAAGGGGAAAAACCCCGAGGCGAGACTGAAGACAGTATTATCCGGAAGACAGACACATTTAGAGCCGCTTAATGAAGTATCCAGAGAGAAAGTTTTGCAGGCTCGCAGGGGCTTTACATGCTGCGTGATTTGACAGTCTGCATGGGGACATGTGAGGAAGGGCCTCTCTCTCTGTGTGTGTGTGTGAGTGTGTGTGTCCAATGTCCAGAGACTTCAGCCAATTTTGTGCTCCCAACACTCACTGCACACACCCCTTACACAGAGATAGATAGATAGATAGATAGATAGATAGATAGATAGATAGATAGATAGATAGATAGATAGATAGATAGATAGATAGATAGATAGATAGATAGATAGATAGAT
>CAIGQQ010037719.1:8495539-8505711 GCA_903798035.1 Danio albolineatus | reverse complement strand
ATATATATATATATATATATCATACACACACACACACACACATTTATATGGGACGTGCAGTCAGGGGAGGCAGGTGAGGTACATACATACAAACACAACAATTCTGTCTTGTTCTCTAATCTGATTGGCTGATAGCCGTGCAATATTCTGTAATATAAGAATATACTCCGCCCACATAGAGTGACAGCAGATTAATGACAAATATTGCAGCTGTTGGACAACATAATGTACTTTTAAGGCTTTTTAGACGAGAATGTATAGTTGTTTAGATGGCATCTATGCTGTTTAGTTATAAGGACAGTGCCTACTTTAAATATTTATATAAATCTCCATCAGCCTGTCATTGAGCAGAGCAGAGACGGTTGACATTAATAAGCCCTTTGAGGAGAAAAACAGTGTAATTTCTAACTACAGCTGATGAAATCATTATTAAACTGGTAAGTGACATTCGAAGTCGATCTCTCTATATTGTATGTTGTAGTGCTGTATTTATACTTAGTATGAGTGTGGGATGGGACTTGCATATCAGGAATTGTATGTATTTTGTGTTGGCCACTCTTTGTATAAGTAACTAATTTATTTTATAAGTTACAAAATTATTTTTGGTGTTTGGTGGGTCATCTGTTTGTTTCTAATGAGTCTCCTTCGTTACTGCAGACTAGTTCAAAAAAAGAAAGAAGAAATGCTCGCATGTGTTTAGCATTTTTCCTCATCACAATGACAACAGTAATCTGGTGTTTGCGTTGCTTTGGCTTTTTTGGGGGTTAATTATTGTGATATCTCGATTGCAATAGAAATACTGGGAAATCTCTGTAGACTGATGGCATTTCATGCAGTTCAGCATTATAATCTTAAAATGTCAGCAAAATCACCTGTTTTGTCATCCCTTTAGGGTAACACTATTGCACTACAGTTTATCCACTACAGAATGTCCCTATTGCTCATTCTGTTGACTAAATGTTGCAATTTTGCAACTACATGCCAATTGAGTATTGGTATGCTGTCTCCTTAATATCTGCTGATACTGCTCCTTCAACAGACATTTAACTGACTATAAGAAACTTTGCAAGTACGCGTTAACTTACACTAACCATAACCCTAACCCCAACCAAACACTCTACTTATAATCTACTGAGAATTAGTTGGCATGTTGATGCAATAACTTAAATTCAACAAAACGCATTAAAGGGACCATCAAAATAAAGTGATACACACTTTAGACATTATGCTAGAGAATCATTTAAATACGAGCTTTAAAATGATGTTTGTGAAGTAGCAACAGTTTCTGCTGTTCTGACCTCAGCTGCTGATGTGCATGAATGGCAGAAGAAAGTAGTTCCTCTTAAAAAAAGGATTTTTAGACTTCTTTTTTTACATACATGATAATGCCGTTGAACTGTTGTATAAAGTCAATATCACACTCGTAGCAGTGCGATATGGCTGTGTATTGGCACTGGTGGGAGTGCTACTCATTCATTCATTCATTTTCTTTTCGGCTTAGTCCCTTTATTAATCCGGGGTCGCCACAGCGGAATGAACCGCCAACTTATCCAGCATTTGTTTTACGCAGCGGATGCCCTTCCAGCCGCAACCCATCTCTGGGAAACATAGTGCTACTCATTTGTGTGTATATATATATATATATATATATATATATATATATATATATATATATATATATATATATATATATATATATATAAACAAATGTACCTATTGAAAGAGAGTAAAACAGAGCGAAAAAATATGAACTGACCTAAATAGGTTTCCTTAAACACACATATACAACCACACAGTATGATGCAACATTATATCATCTCATCAGCAGAATAAACAAATGTTTTCATAGTTTCATAAAGCATCACTAAAAAAAAATCCCCAGCTGGGCTGATATTACAGACTCACCACTGTGAGTTAGTCGACCATAAACATTTCAGTCCTTTACATTTATTGATAAATGATCATAAACCTATCCAGGCTTCACACATACACACACCTCTGCAAATATCGGCCATCTTGTTGGCTTGATTTGGATCCATGGCACTTCCACAAATTGAAGAAGAACAAGAAAAAGAGCTGAAAAGATTATCCACAACACTGCAGCGGCTGCCAACTGTGATTATCCAGAAACTCACAGCGGAATATCACAGAGGAAAATGTGGAAGCGTCAGGTGTTAATCGCTTCATGCCTAAAAGGCCTTTAAATATAGCTGTGTGCGAAATCGATTGTGCTTTTTTGTTTTTGAGGATGGACACCGGACAATGAGCAAGGTCTTGCAGGAAAACTGCCATTTTCATAAGCGTAATTACTGCCTTTTTTATGAGATCCTCTACAGGAGGCTTTTCCCTTTATGAGGCACAATTAAATGCAGAGCAGGCTGTGAATGTTCTCCGGGATGAGTTTATGGAGCTGTATTTTGTTTGGCGGATTCATAAATTTCTGATGGAGAAGCTTAGTAAAATATAAATATTAAATCATTTAAAAACTTCTTAAATAATAAAAATGTATTGAACTGAATTGGTCAGTTTATGAATATGTGTGCGTGTGTATGCAAATTTGTTTTGTATATATATTTTGACATTTTTACAGCTAATGTGTATATAATTAAAACATTAACATTATCTATTCACATATGTTCTCTATATAATGATCAAATGATTAAAACTAATATCCACTGTGTGATCCCAGATGCCTCTGAGCCCAGAGAAGTCGAGAGTTTATCTGGACACTGTTAACATAGGGCTTCCTTTTGGCACAGTACAGATTTAACAGGCATTTGTGGATGTAACTTGGCATTTGTAGATGTAACGTTTTGTAGTAACGTTTAGCTTATTGATTACTTCATAAAATACCCCTAGAATCAAAAGCTCCATATTGACCATATTTGGAATGGCCATGAATATTAATGAGCTCGACTCTGACTCCCAGCTCTAAGTGCTCTCACTCTCTGTCTCTCACACTCACTCACACACACACCATGACATGTATATAATCTTTATTTGTCAAAAAATATTTAAAAAACAGAGTATGTCTTGCTAAATCTTTATAACTGAAGTAGTCGAAGTTTATTTTAGCTACATTGAGTGAGTAAGCTCTCTAATATAAACAAGTCATAGTAAGCTTTTTTGCTCTTGTTGTGTGATGTGGATAAACTGTAGGGTAAATTATACATAACAAAAACAGACAAAGATTTATTGTGTTGTATTTTGATGCTACAATGTAAATAAAAGCATGAACAGATGAGGTTTAATAAAGTGTACTGCTGTTTTTTAACTTCAGAAAAACTACAGTAAGAGCTGAGTGATTGACATGATTATTAAATGTGCATTTTAAACTAAGTACATACTTATACTCACCAGTCCACATATGTTTGTTGAAACATACGCAGCAAATTTACACGATAAATTCACAAAGGATACAATTAAACACCTTATGCCTTTTCGAGGCAGAGTTGAATATATTTGTAATCCGTATATCCTGCATTTTGCACATTGAAATGCATTTAAACAGATGGCTCATGGAGTTATTGCATAGCAAAGCATAGAAAAAAAAGATCTGATGTGGCTGGCATTTTGCTGTGTCTACCGTTTTCACATGCACTTGTGTGCACGGGTATGCATATTAATGATCCTGTGTGCAACATATATGTTTTGGCTTCTAATGACATGGCTGCTTGTCAGGTCCAGATGATGTAGAACGTGACTTATAAAGCAGTGGTCCCCAAACTTTTTATCACTGTAGACCGTTCAATGTTTGACACTTTTACTGCTGGCCATGGGTGGGTGTAAGTAGATTGCTAGGCAACTTTAGACCGATTTTTTTCTGAGGATGACAAATTGACAAAACGTTGTTGCAACTCTGATACTAGTTTTATTAATGGAGAGATTAAAAAGCACTGTAGTGTTTTAGTATTCTGTGCTGGATTTTATTGCCTGGATGGTGTGAGTGCATCTCTCTCAATATGCGCATACAAGCTGCCCGCCTCCATTGGAAATAACAAACTTGCGCACAGAAAAGACACGATATTTGAACAGCCCCTAAGGCTGACGTCATTTGCAATCTTCAGCAGTTGATCTTCTTCTTGCACAGACATGCTGGATTAACCTGATTTAAGACGTCTGTTTCTTACTCATTTTGCTAGCTTGTGAGTTAAATTTTGGTAAAAAAAAAAAAAAAAAAAACGTAACTGAGAGAATATGGTCACTTTTTCAAAATAAACTATTATTTCAAAATAAAAGATTATTCAGACTCAGATAATAAATAAAATGGAAATAATTAATGATTTCATCTGTGGCTCGGTACCAATTGATCCACAGATTGATCACGGCGCGGGGGTTGGGGCCCAGTGCTATAAACTACATCCAAATCTTAAAGGGGTTGTACAGAGTGTATTTTTAAAGCTTGATTGTGTTTATGGGCTGCAAAGCAATGTGTGCTCATGCTTCATCTGTGAAAAATCAGGTTGCTTTATCATATATCTTTGATCATATACAGCTACTCAACTTAAATAAAAACGACTCTCAAGAGGCTCTGATTGGTCAGTTAACATAATGTGCTGAGATTAACGAATCGGCTCCATGTCACCAGGAAGCATCCTGCTATAACATTACAGCACATCTGGCCATGCCCCTTCACTGCGTAGGGTGTATGCTTGTAATCTGAAGGGTTTATGATATCATTAACCAGGATGAATTTTTTTGTAGTCCCCAAACTTCGTTCGCTGTAGGCTTTGCTAAGCTAAATCTGTAATAGCCAATGTCTCTCTTTGCATTGAACATTGAGCGTCTTACATTCAGAGATGTTGTATGAGATAATGTATGTTCACACAGCTACATTACACATCAACTACTGTTTACAATATGATAGTGGACAGTGTTGTGCAAGTTACTTCAAAGCTGTAATACATTACAGATTACTTGTTACAGTTATTTAAATGTAATCCCTTACCTTACAATATTACTGTCTCAAAATTGTAATATGTTACATGACAACATATTACTTTTTTTAGTTACTTTCACCAAAATAACTACAGAATTAGAACTTAGCATTCTAAAATGACAATATGTACTGCAGAGCATTTTACATCCAGTAAAAAGCGATATGATGTAGCAGAATGACTGTGACCTATCCAGGCTACTAACAATATAGTCTATAATTGGCAATGTGAAGGCTCAAGACAATGCAAGAAAGGATGACAGCCAGAATCACAAATGATCTAAGTCTGTTAAAAGTATGGTAGAGGTAAAGTGATCATGTGGCAATATCTCTGAATAGCTTGAGTATATTCATATTAGACACAACAGGCCTATGTAAACTCCAATGCCATGACAAGACGCAGATTTTTCTTTCTTTGCCATTATTTTATTCTCTTTAAATTTAAGTGGCTCACAAAACAAAACTGTCATGCACAAAGTGAGCGTGATGAACATAGCTTTCTCAATATAATGCTTGTGCACCGATTTCCTCTGTTTGTGGACAAAACTGCTTGCAAACTCTCAAATATACGCTGCTCACGCGCAAATTTCCTCACGCTCTCTCAAATATGCACTGCTCATGCATACATGTTCTTGCATACTCTGAGTACACTGCTCGCTCAGTGAGATTATATGCAGACTTACAATGTGTGTCTTGTGTTCCTTCTTCCTTTTGTGCTTTTTGATATGATTTATATTGGTCCACTATTATTAATAACCAAAATACTAAAATAGACTTACATATACATTTTTTATCTAATAAACCAAAACATTTTTGGCTGTGTGTTATATGATGAGATATTTCCAGTTTCCAACAATTAATGACAGAGAATAGATGTTGAGTGCAAAGAATACATTTTATTTTAAAAAAAGGTGCACCATACTAATCAAATAAAAACATTTAAACAAAAATATTACTAACGCAAGCAGAAATGTTACTAATAGAATATAAGAAAAAATTTGGTAAGGTTTTATAGCCTACTGTACTATTTACTCTTCAAATAAATAAAATGTGGTTTTCCACATTGTTGATGAGATTTTGGAGAACATTTTCCCTGTTGTCCTCTTCATTTTGAGGAAAAGCTGTTCCACAGAGCCCCTGAACATATCTATTGGCATGTACAGTGTTTTGAACATTACTATAGTAAAGTATTTGTATTAATCTGTTGTGGTAATACTATAGTTGCTATGGTAACACAGCAAGTGTAATATAAACAAATTACCCAGTGCTGTAGTTTTTTTTTTTCTTACAATATTATAGGGTATATTATTCTACAATTCACCACACTTTACTGTAGTAAAATTCCACTTTGTATTTCATTTTATCAGTTCACTATTCCTAATACTACAGTATGCTGAAGCATTCATTAACAAGTTGAAAATTATACTAGCCTAAAACATAGGCAGTATACCTAACACTCAAAAACACTAGTATTTATTTTAGAATTTACCTTAACCTGTAGGTAAGTAGTGTAGAAATATCTCTGGATATATAGTGTAAGATAATATAATCTCTGGAGAGCAAAAGCACAAAAAGAGAAGGAAACACAAGGCACAAATTGTCTGCATCATCTAACGCAGCGAGAGCACATCATTCACACGTGAGCAGCCGTGTTTTGAGTGCACGCGAGGAGAAACCGGCGTGCGTTCGCTCGCTCGTATTATACGTTTGTCAGTAAAAATAAAACCATATTTACTTACGTCCATCTCGCAAATCAATTTGCCGCTTTTCCGCTGTGCATTAGGGCTTAACATTACTGCGCACCGGGCTGGGTCAATAGCCTCGGACCTCGAGCTCAGAGTCTGAAATCACTCCGCGTTCAAAGTAAAAAGGTTCCAACAGGCAGAGGGAGATGAATGACAACACGCCGCGCGTATATTCACCAACCACGAACAGGAAATGCAACTGCGCTATTTTTATTTGTTAATGTCTTGCGGGCGAAAAGTTTGTTGTAATGCACGCGTTACTGAACATGTACAGAGTAAAATATTACTGAAAATGCATTAGTAATGCCTTACACTACTGCGTTACAGGAAAATGTAATACATTACTGTAATACATTACTTTTATAACGCGTTACTCCCAACACTGATAGTGGACCACTCCTTTAAGTGTGTGCTAATGAAAATCCAGTGAGCAACACAACAGTTTTATTGTGTTCTGATTGGCTGTTTTTTTACTGGATTTTTACACACATCATTTACATAAGAACGAGGACACAATGGCATTTGAGGCTCATGGTATGGACATTTACATGTATGGAACTCATATTATTAGACTACGCTTGGGTACACCCAGATGTTCTTTATTCGGTACCTTTAAAATATATAATAAAACAATTTAGTTTGTCTATATTTTCCTCAAATACATGTTAAAATAACCCAGTATTTTTCCGAGTGCACATATATTTGTGGAAAGCTACACTTCCACAAGCTGTCACTAAATTACAGCTATGAATTTTCCCTAATTTCCATCCAAAATGTTCTCTTGTCCCTCGACGGGGGAGCAGGCATTCATTAGTCTCCTGCAACAGGTCTTGGGGTCCTTCCCTCCTCTCCTTCATTTTACTCACTTACGCCAACAGCTGCCTCAAATTAACATGCTCCTTCAGGTATGCAAATATATGCAAATGAGGGGGTGTTTGCCCGCTCTGCGCTTTTGAAGTCACAGTACAGAGGAAAGGCAAGGTTGAGGAGTTTGGAAAGCAAGCTCTGGTAAACATCTGCTTGGGCCTCTGCGCTTGCCGTCCCCGGAGAGGAAATGAGCCAGATTCGACAAGACCAAACGCTATCGATGATTACAGATGTGTGATTAATGGCATAAGTAGTTCTGCAATTGTGGCTTTCGTTTTTATTCGTGTTGGTGGATTTAATTGACTGTTGTTAAATTGTTTTAATTTGTAGTGGATATAATGTAACTGTGGGGGCGTGTTTTTTGTCAGCGTATTAAGTAAAATAGGAAGTGTAAACTGCAATTCATTAAAAAAATATCGCAAATGTACATTTTTTTCTCAGAATCATTTATTGCTAACTTTATTGCTTATTTGCATTTCTTGCAGTTTTTAAAATTTATTTTAGGATTGCAAGACATAAACTCTAAAGTTCTGAACTTGCAATTTATCAGTTTATCAGTCAAAACTGAGAGATATGAAGTCAGACGGCTAGCAAGCCAAAAAATCAGCAGCTGCTTGTAATAAAGTTGCAATTGGACAAACAGAATCATGGGATGTAAATTCTGAATTGTGAGAATTTCGAGAGTCTATAAAATTGCAACTACAATGAAATTGGAAAGCGCTGTGGCGACCCCAGATTAATAAAGGGACTAAGCCGAAAAGAAAATGAATGAATTAATGAAATTGGAGAAAGAAAGTCTTATATTTTACTTTTACATTTTTATTAATATTGTAATGTGTAATTGTATATATTATTAAATAGTCATACACCCAAAGCGCTTCACAATCATGAGGGGGGTTTCTCAACACCACCACCAGTGTGCAGCATCCACTTGAATGATTTGACAGTAGCCACAGGACAACGGCACAAGTGCACTCACCACACAGCAACTGTGGGGGAGTGGAGAGACAGTGGTGGGGATGATTAGGAGGCCATAATCAGGAGGGAATTTGACAAAGGCGCCAGGGTTACACCCCTACTCATTACGAGAAGTGTCGTTGGATTTTTAACACCATATCCTCACTAACATCACTTCCAACAGCAACCTAGTTTTCCCATAGTCTCCCTTTCAGGTACTGACCAGGCTAAGCTTCAGTGAGTAACCTGTCTTGGGCTGCAGGGTGATATGGTCGTGGCTAACTACTGTATAAATTCAGTATTGTAAGATATAATGTCTGAATTGACATGAAGCTTCTAAACTTATAACTATGAGAAAGTAGCAATTCGGAAAAATAGAAATAGTTTAGAACTAGTTGTGAGCTATAACTTTGGAATTGTGCAATATAAAATTACAAGTATTAAAGAACCAATAAACTCACACGCAATAAATGTCACAAATCTGAAAAAAGTCTAAATTGCAAGGTATATTTATTTTGAATTCCAAAATGTCTATAAGCTTACAAGTTGCAACTGTGTAAAAAAAAGATGAAATTCCAAGAATAGTCAAAATAGTTTTTTAAACTCTGCATACAGTAATAAACGAGAAAGAAGGCAAGAAAGCTGGTAAACTGCAAGAAATCCTAAAAATTTCTCACATTTGCAAGTATATTACTTGAAATTGCAAGATTAAAAATATTTGGAAAAAAGATAAATTAAAACGAAGATATCAAGTCAGAACTGCAAGAAAGCCTAAACATTTGTAACTGGGATAAATAAAATTGTGATTGTGAGATATGAAATTAAAATTAGTCAGAATAACAAAACCTTTAAGTTCGTACTTGCAACATCTAACAAAAATTTACTGTTGAAAAACAATAAATGTTGTGAATATTTGTTTAACATTAGTTTCAATTTCACTTTAAACATAATAGTTTATGTTCCTGATTGTTTTTATTGCTGTAAAATGTAAAAGTTTTACTTCAGTATTATGGTAAAAGGAGTTGTCTGAGAAGTGCATGGCACAAGATTGTATGTGTATATTAGCATTGTATATTTAGTATAATTAGATGTTTATTTAGAATTCTCAAAACTGCATGCAAGTAATCATATCTGAAATAACAGCAGTTACAGAGTAAACCACTCGTAGCTTGTCTACCAAAATGTCAGAGGAAGACACAAATTCTGATCAAAGATTTTCAAGGTTTTCTGATCTGCTGGGTAAACACGGTCTAAAAATATGCCGCACTGAAATGCTCATGACAGTTTTCGGCATCATTTCAAAATACAGTGACCCCAAAAAATATTTGGACACTTCAGTCACAGGTTTAGAGTTGAGCTAGTTAAATATGTATGAATCTGCAAACAAATACCGCTAGACCTTTCAGAACTACACTACCATGCTAAGCTAACTGAGCAATGAACATAAATAAAATGTTTCGTAATCCATTTTAAAACTGTTTTTGCTACGTTTTAAAGGTTTATATATTATATATAAATGTTTTTATCCACCATCTTGAAATCTTAATGCCATGTGTTTCTTTTTTTTATTGAATATTTATTTTATTGAGTTTTTGTATTTACAATTTAAAGCAATACATTACCCCTACCCTACCACAACCACACCACTGAAAGACAAGATAAAGAAG
>CAIGQQ010037719.1:8483977-8495139 GCA_903798035.1 Danio albolineatus | reverse complement strand
TATATATATATATATATATATAATCCAGAGTTTCTGAGTTGACAGTGAGAAACATCTGAAAAAAAGGAATATACAAAAGAGGTGCAACTTAATACAAAAAAATAAATGAATAAATAACAATAATAAAATAAATAAATAAATGAAAAATTATAATAAAAAACAAGACGGTCATACCCTCTTTAATCACAAAATCTTCCAGATATATCACAGTTAACAGTATATATTATTATATATTTTAGTCGATATGTCATTATTTGACTGCCATGTGTTTCTTTATAAAATTAGGCAACACTAATGTAAATCAAATAAGCTTTTATTCGCAGTGTCAAAACATTCTAGCAACATATTCAAAATGTTAGCTAAAAATCAAAGTGTGTTCATCCTAGTAATGTAGCAGTACATCATTGTGCTAGAACAAGCTAAAAACAAGCTAACTTCTACATCATACTATAGGGGTGTACATTTAGCATACTAAATTAGTTCTAGAAACTGTTTAAAATGAGTTTTGCTACAAATAACACCAGAGCTGAACTATGATTAGTTTAGCAAAACCATGTTTTTTTTTGTTTGTGAGTTTGTTTTATTTGTAGTAAACGATTAGTTGTCATAAAGGGGTAAGCATCTTAGCTATATGTTAGCACATACTAGCAACATGGTCAAATGGTGATAAAACATGTTAGCAACTCCTCAAGCAAAGCCTATGTTAGAAACAGGCTAGCAACATGCTAAAATGTGTTAAGTTATGCTAGTAACTTCCATGGTAGCTGTATAACACCCTAAATTATGCTAGAAGCATGCTATGCTAACGACTGGCTCAATTGTATGTTAAATCACACCACCAATATTGACATTAACAACGCTAACAATAATGCTAACATTGTGCTCCATATCTGTCTGTCCATCCATCCATCCATTCATCTGTTTAAAGGCTACCTCAGAACTTATTTTATATTTTATTTACTTACAGTTTTTAAAGTTATCCCCACTCTCTGTTGTTTGTCTTGACATAGTTTTATCTAGTTGCAATTAAACTTCAATCACAAATTCAAAGACATTCAAATTGCTTTCAGTTTGCACTTAAATGTCCACATTATGTGCTGTTTTTAATGTATTTATTCTTCTTATTTGTTCTTTCTTCTTCATAGTCATAAGAACACAATTATAGATACTTATTCGTATCCATTCAGTTGTTTACAAATGAATGCATATTTGAGTGTAGCTTACTTGTGCAAATGCCTTTGGGTGCCACTGCATGTCTTTTCCAGTAGAGCTGATGACTCCTACAGTACTATTAGGAACAGTACAATCAGGAACTAGTGGTAGAGAGAAACAAGTAATATTAAATGCAACGGTGCATGCTGGGACTCATGCATGCTCCTGAAGTTCCAGCATTAATTGGGCTAATTTGATGCGGCCGAATGCATTTTTAGCACTGCTTCTCATGACTTTTTAATACCAGCGCCATAAAACTTGGGAAAAGACGGGGGCTGGGATTATTTTTGTGGGTCAGAGGCAGCCTTCCTGGTGACTTCTAGAATCTACTGTGATTAATCAAGCGGGCTCGTTAAAAATAAACCGCCTGTGATGTGATGGTTCTCAACATCCACGTGATGGCTTTACATTTAATTGCAGTGCAATAATCATAGACCTCCATGCTGTTTATGCTGACATTGTGCTGCGGTTGTGAATGCTTATGATGCAAATTTGAGGGGCCATTTAAAGCGGGAAGCTTTTTCTTGTGTTCAAAGCAGCCAAATGGAACGGAATGGATCAAAAGCACTAGAGTCCTGAGTTACTTAATTACTTTTAGTGCTTGTTTTGCCCTGTATCTGTTAGCTGTTCACAAATGGCACATTTTTATGCCAGACATACTGTAGCACTGGTTGTACTGCTTACCAGTGTTTGACTGTTTAAAAAGTAGTAGCTTAAATTAGTTAATTTGAGAATCAGACTACATTGGTTGTGCTGCATTTGGTTGATTCACCAGAAAAACCTGGAGCATTATAGTTATTTGTTTGGGAATTAGACTACATTGGGTGCACTGCTTATGTTTGATTCATCAAAAGGAACTAGAAAAGATCTTGGAGTCATTCTGTTGGGAATCAAACACTGGTTGTGGTGTATGTGTTTATTCACAAAAATAACCAATTTGGAAGTCATTAATCAGATTACACTGCTTCGATTAACCCAAAGAGTCAGCCCAGAGTCATTAGTCAGGCATTTTACTATATTGGTTGTGGTGTTTGATTCACCAAAACAACAACAACGTATCATTTGTTTGGAATCAAACTACACTGGTTGATATTATCGTGTTTGTTTTAGGGAAAAAAATTACCATTTTGGAGTCATTTGCTACTGGTTCCACTGCTTCTGTTTGATTTACCAAAACCACCACTCTAGAGTGATTAGTAGGACATTGGTTGCACAGTTGGAGTTTGATTCACTAAAAATAACCAGCTCAGAGGCATGCACTGGGAATTGAACGACACTGCTTGCACTGCACATGAATAATTCACAAAATAGAAACAGGTTGGAGTCATTCATTGGGAATCGAACTAGATTGATTGAGCTGTTTGTGTTTGATTCACTAAAACAATCCAGTTTCATACTGGATCTTTTGTTTTTGCGATTGGAGTAATTGGTTGTGCTGCTTGAATTTGATTTACTATAAAGAACCAGCTCAGCAATTGTTTGGGCAATTGGACTAGATAAGATGGACTGTGTAAAGTTGATTCACTAAAAAGAATTGTCTAATTAAATTTATTTGTCTAAGAATTGGATCATACCAGGTGTGTTCAAACTCGGTCCTGGAGGTCTGGTGCCCTGCAGAATTTAACTCAAACTTTCTTCAACACACCTGTCCGGACGTTTCCAAGAGCTTAATTAGCTAGCCCAGGTGTGTCTGATTGGGGTTGGGACTAAACTATGTGGGACACCGGGCCCCAAGGACCGAATTAGGGCACCCCTAGATTCTGCTGAGCAGTCTACATGTGTTTGGCTCTTAAGAATAATTTTTTTGGGGAATCGAACTTATAATTCGAAATTATAATCAAGGTCATTCATTTAGTAACTGGACTAATTTAGTTGTGCTGTATGTGTAACGCCACCAGTCTGACATCCCCCAACCTGATCAAAGTGGCTCTCGAAACAGCGGTTCCGGCATGGGAGGCAAATGCTATAGCGAGGAAGTTAAATACATTACATATGCCTTTGAATCGCTGAAAAGAATCAACCTATAAGAGCAGTTAGTTAGAGAATCTGACTACACTGTTGTGCTGTGTCTGATTCACTCAAAGTAATCATTTGTAAGGGAATGAGACTTTATGCGGCATTTGATTCTCTAAAAAAAAAAGAATCAGCTCAGAATTGTTAAATTGGGAAAAGGACAAAACTGGTTGTGCTGAGTGTTTTTGAATCACTTAAAAGTAATTAAAAGAAAATAATTTCAGTCATTAATTGGGGAATTGAACAACATGAACTGATTTACTAGAACAATTCATTTGGGAATCCGGCTGTGTTTTTAATTCACTAAAAAGAACCTGTTCGTTAGATTCATCCATTTACAGTAGATTTGAGAGTAATCTTTTTGATCAGGACTATACTGTTGTTATGTGTTTGATTCAATAAAAAAAGAATCACCTCAGAGTCAATCATTTAGTAACAGGACTAGATTGGTTTTATGTGTTTGAATCACTAAAAAGAATCGATCATTAGGAGCAATTCATTTGGTAATCTGGCTAGAATGTGTCTGATTCACTCAAAAGATACTGGTTCAGTTGTTTGGGAACGGAACTATGCTATGATGTGGCATTTAAATTACTGGCTGTGCTACTTGGTTGGATTTACAAGAAAGAACCAACTCAGAGACATTTGTTTGGGAATCAGACTACACTGTTGTGCTGTGTTTGATTCACTCAAAAGAAACAGGGAATCGCATTACACTATAATGCAGCATTTGATTCACTAAAAAAAACGAATCAGCTCAGAATCATTAAATTGGGAATCACTTGGACTCAACATGAACTGTCTAATTTGAATAATTTATTTTGGAATCCGACTGCAGGTTCCATGGTTTTAATTCATCATGGTTTTAATTAATCGTATTATACTGTAGTCCTGTGTTTGATTCATTGAAAAAGAATCAGCTCAGAGTCATTCATTTGGTATCTGGACGTGGTTTGGTTGTGCAGTATACATAACCAATTAGAGCAGTTCATTCAGGAATCTGACTGCAATGTAATGCTGTATTTCATTCACTCAAAAGTAACTGATTCATTTATTAGCCAATCGGACTACATTACTCATTAGAGTCTTTTGTTTGGAAATTCTGGTTACACTACATGTGTGTGAAAGACTGTAGATATCAACTCACTGCACTGTAATCGTTATAATTCACAAAACACATTTGAATAAACAGTGATTCAATAGTAGTGTTTTATCACCAGTTTTCGGTGCATTGTTGAAATGCGCATGCAAGAAAGAAGATTTGGCTTCAGTTCTGTGTAGATTAATCACCCTTTGAATGGCAACATGATGTGAGCACAGGAAAAAAAATTGACATGACATTTTAAAACTGCAGCAACAGTGAAATCAGATGCTGGGGAATGAAAAAAACAGCAAGACATAGAAGAAGTGTACTGCAAATAATATGTGAACAAATTGCCCTGCTATACGCTATTCTAATCAAAAAATTAAATGTTCAGACATTATTTTTGATGCTCATCAGCAAATGGATCCATTCACATCTATAGACCAACAGTGTCTCCATAAATATGCTACAGATTTATGATGAACCAATATGTTAACTTGCAGTCGGTAGTCATAAATCCAGCAGAAATGTGTCGGCGAGTTATTATCGGAGAGAGATGTACTGTACAGTAAGCTGCCACTGTGGGTGAACCATTTGAAATGAAAGTCGATTTGCCTGAGGGCGACAGAGTCTGCAATCTCCGTCTGCAGAAACCAGAGACCTCCAACTCCCACACAGCAGAAATGCGTGCATATAGGGTTATGATCTTTCATGCGTGTGTACATAATGTATTTTTCTTAACTTGTGTAACAAAAAGTATCTTTTACAGCTAACTTTCTTACACTGTTAAAAATGAAGGTTCTTCGTCGATGAACATGCATGAAAATGTGTTTATATATAAAAAAGAATGATTCATTAAATTATTAAATTATTATTCTAAGGGGAGAAAACCCTCTTCTTTTAAGAAGCATTCTTTGACATTTTTAGTGGAAACTAAAAAAGACCCCCCCCCCCATGCCATCACTGCGTTTAAGGCTCTTTGTTAGTACTGATGGTTTTGTGTATGGATGGTTAAAGTATCTTCATGCAACCATCAATGCCAATAAATATCTTGTATTTTTAACAGTATGCAGAAACATTCATTCATTCATTCATTTTCTTTTTGGCTTAGTCCCTTTATTAATCCGGGGTCGCCACAGCGGAATGAACCGCCAACTTATGCAGCATTTGTTTTACGCAGCGGATGCCCTTCCAGCCACAACCCATCTCTGGGAAACACATCTATACATTCACACACATACACTATGGACAATTTAGCTTACCCAATTCACCTGTACCGCATATCTTTGGACTGTTGGGGAAACCGGAGCACCCGGAGGAAACCCACGCAACCACAGGGAGAACATGCAAACTCCACACAGAAATGCCAACTGGCCCAGCCGGGGATCGAACCAGTGACCTTCTTGCTGTGAGGCGAACGTGCTACTCACTACGCCACCGTGGCGCCATGCAGAAACGTTTACCAGTAAAATGGTTTCATGACTGATAAAAGTTCTTTGTTAGTATTGATGGTTTCATGAAGAACCTTTAACAGTCATAAAACCTTTCTGCATCTACTATTAAAAACACAGGATATTTATTGGCATTGATGGGTGCATGAAGAACCTTTAACCATCCATAAAGCCTTTTCATTTAACAAAATATTCTTTATTGTACAAAATGGTTCTTCACGCTAATGCCGAGTTCAGACTGCATGATTTTCAAAGTAGTCGTGTCAAAGATGTTTTCACACTGCATGAGGCTTGCGTTTTGTCGCTGCTTTGTTTACACTGCAAGATGGATCGACGACAGGGAGTTTCACACTGCATGACTTCAAAATAGGAAGAATCGCAGACAACTTTGTCCAAACTACGTCTCACATCCAGAAACACGTTGTATATCTTTTGTTATTAACTACATAACTAGAAAGAAGCCTTTAATTGGGTAGAAAATGTACATATTTGCTTACCTGGCTTTGAAGGGAATTAGCAATTTCTCCTCAACTTTTTTATTTTTTGACTGGGTTTGGTTGTGATATTGCTCACATGACACATCAAACAGACACGGGAGCTCATGGCAAATTTACATTTGTTTTCCCTCCATTTCTTGGGTCTGAATAAACTGAAAATGAGCGCTTTTAACTTCTCCCCCAACCTCCCGCTAGGCTGCAGGTAGGTACCCACGCTAATGATTGCTGCTCTCTCATTGGCTCTAGGCAATCGCCGATGTTATTTTCAGTCAAAACCCATTTCACACGGCATGATTTGAATCGCTGACAGCTCCAGATATTCAGCACGCCAAATATCTCCCAGGCATCTGCGACTCATCGGCGATTCTCTCAGATCGTATCTTTGATAGTTCATATTGTGTGATTGTGATTGGAACGAGCACCGATTTGCCTGAGATTTCAGGCATTTGTCGGCGATTTCTTAAAACCTGTTGGTGAGTCAAAATCGGGGCTAAAATCATGCAGTCTGAACTCTGCATAAGGAAAAATGTCTGTTTGAAGAACTGTGCACTAAAAATTGCTTCAGGGAACCATTAATGTTTTTTCTTTGAAAAATTACTCTACTTTGTGTGAGATTATAGAAGAAAGTTAATGTAGATTATTAAAATGTTATACGCACTAAGAAATGTGGTAGAACCAAAATTGCTTTTATAAAAAAATAAGTTTGATTAATTTGTCTAGATGTTCAAGAACCTGTAACTTTCATGAAAACCTTGCACTGTGCTATTATAAAGTGGCACTCTCTTCTCTCCATATGCACCAGACACTTTCCTATTCCATGTTTCTGGAAATGTGCAATTCTTAGGCACAATCCCAATTTTATTTTTGGACCCCTATCCCTTCCCCTTGGCCCTTGAAACAGTGTGAAGGGGAAGGGCTTCAAAATGTACCCCTACGAAATGCGACACCACTACAGCACCTGTCCATGTCATCATATGTCATTGTGATCATGACTGCTGTAGTTATTCCAGTTGTGTTATTTTTTTGGTATTTATCTTCAGGAAATCACTGAAGGCGTATATCATGTTATCATATCAATATAATGTGGCAATAAGATCGTAACTGTGCTGTGCATTTACACCGTAGCCATATTCATCTATTTAAACACACAAAAACAACATTAACATTATACCAGTCACTGTAAAAAGGTCATTCCCAGCCACTAGACTTTTCTGACAGGGTATTCCAGTGTCATCGAGTGACAGAATGTTGTGGGACTGCTATACAGGAGTTATTATTAGGGATAGCCAAATTTAGCTGTTTTTATTTTTTTATTTTTTTAAACCATGACTTTAAAACATGAATGGCTTTATGAATGTATTAAAACACATGTTTGTTTGTTGTAAAAATTCGTAATAATGACACAAAATACTAATTTGTGCATCTCATTACTTCCCTTTGCAGCCATACTGCCATTGTGGCTGGTGTATTCTGGGAAATTTTCTTACCCCTTGGTCAGTGAGGTCCTGAAATATCTCTGTTTGAATGGGTATCTAGTCCTTCCTCTCAGCCCTACGCCTTCAAGCTAAAGAGAATTGGGACACCCCTACCCCTTCACATATACACGCAAAACGAGGGGTAGAGGTAAGGGGAAGGGCTAAGGGGTAGGATTGGGCCTTAGTGTGCTTCACACAAGTGAGTGGGCTTGACAAACCACCTGTAGAAGACACACTCTTCTTCTCCATATGCACCAGACGCTTTCTTGACTTCATACTAATTGTGAAAACATTGTGCAATTCTGAGTGTGCTCCAGACTGTTATGAAGCAGACGGAGAGAAGAGGTAAGTGAAACGTAAGGTGTTTATTATGACAACAAGGAACACAATAGGGAGTGCCAGGAGGATATGGGATAAAGATGATGATCATAGTCCTTGACTTTTGCAGAATGGATGACACACGAGAGGATGGACAACACACACCAGATACTGTTGACGATGGACACACAGATGACAGACGAATCACAGACTGGAGACTCGGGGAACCGGAAGGACTAGGAGGAAACAGAGAGACGGTAAGTACAATATACAACTGGCAGAGTGTTGGCTAACGCAGAGCACTCAGAGTCCGCTTTCGTAGGAACGAGCCCGGACACTGAGAGTTGTGAGGACTGAGTCTTTATGGGGTGCTCGGTGATGGACAGCAGCTGTGTGCTAATTAAAACTCAGGTGATTGTGCTCTATGTGATTGCGTGACGTGGGAGCCTGACCAATCCGTGACACAGACAGGTGAGTGGGCTTGACAAACCACCTGTAAAAAACCCACCTAACTGAAAAATGTATATTAACTTAAACTTGCCATACTGCTGCTCTCTGATTATTTAAAGTGCTTCTTTTATTCTCACTTGTAAGTCACTTTGGGTAAAATCATCTTCCGAATGAATAAATGTATAAATGTATTAAATGTTTTTAATGTAGAATTTTTTTTTATTTTTATCTTGTTTCAAAAAGTAAAACCATTCGCTAAAACAATAGTCTCAAACTCTATTGCTGGAGGGCCACAGCTCTGCATAGTTTAGCTCCAACCACCTTCAACTCACAACTGCTTAATTGTCTCTAGTAGTCTTGAACACCTTGATTAGTTGCATCAGCCGTGTTTGATTACTGTTGAAGCAAACTGTGCAGAGCTGCGGCCCTCCAGGAATCGAGTTTGAGACCTATGCACTAAAAGGTTCTTTAGGGAGCCAAAAAATGTCATTTATGGTTCTAAATTGTGTATTTATTCATGATTCTTTAAATTAATTGTCACTTAATACTCTTTTAAAGAAGGTTTTTTTTTAGTTTGCTTCATCACATGCAACATTATCAGGCAACATTTTTTCTCGTTTCATGTGTTCTTCACTCAGGAACTTCTGGAGAATTTTATTTCTCACCATAAACAATTTTATGATATTATAATAGTGATTTTGATCATATTTTGTAATTTGTTTGGACGGCTGTCTTATAGACGAGTTCAGTGTTTCAATTCTACACATTAAAAAACCTGCTCTACAGAAATAAATAGCCATACTGCTCTGGAGGGGGAATAAATAATGACAGACTTCCTATTTTTTGGTTGAACTATTCCTTTAACAAGCCTCTGCTGGAGAGCTCTGTGGATTTGGGTGGAAACTGAGGCACGTGGAAGGAGAAAAAGGGTAGAAGAGAGAGAGAGAGAGAGAGAGAGAGAGTGGGGGGTTGTGGGGAGACGGAAGGAGAGAGGTACGAGGAACAGGTCTTATGCCCGGGGACAATTCTTCATGGTGACAGAGAAGTAGGCCACTGCTAAAAATGAACACTTGGAGCCCGATCTCTCTTACTCACAGATAGAGGAAAACACATTCAAGAAAATAAGTGCTTCCTCTGCGCACACAAAGGGGGAAAACAATCCTTCTCAGCAGACACAATCATTGTGGATGTGCTCTTCCTCTCGGTGGCAGATGGCTCATTCCTGTCTTTCAAAATCCACCAAGAGTTAGTAATGCTTTGTGTTTGTGTAAATCATTTTTGTGATGATTTGGCGAAATTATCAGGTCAAATTTGCCAGTGAAATGAACTCTAACTGCAGTTTGCCTCCTATTATTGCATGCAATACAGTATAAAATTGCAAAAACGAAAAGGAACGTACAATTGAAATTAGATTTATTAGCCCTCTTCAATTATTAGCCTCCCTGTATATGTTTTTCCCCAATTTCTGTTTAATGGAAAATAATATTTTTTCAACACATTTCTAAATATAATAGTTTTAATAACTAATTTCTTTTATCTTTGCCACAATGACGGTACATAATATTTGACTAGATATTTTTCAAGATACTAGTATTCAGCTTACAGTAGAATTTAAGGGTTTTTATTTTAGGCTTAACTAGTTTAATCGGGTAATTTAGGCAAGTTAGGGTATTTAGGTAAATCATTGTATGACGATGGTTTGTTCTGTAGACAGCAAAAAACAAATATTGCTTAAGGGGGCTAATAATATTGACTTTAAAATGGGTTAAAAAAAATTAAAACGGCTTTTATCCTAGCCAAACTAGAACAAATAAGAAAAAGATATTATAGGAAATAATATTATTTTCTCCAGAAGAAAGAAATATTATAGGAAATGCTTTGAGAATATTGTTCTTTCATTCAGAAAATATTTGGAAAAAAAATAAAAATTTTAAAGGAAGGTTACTAATTTAAAATAAATCATTCTTACATATCAAAGTTTTTATTTGCACAACAACAGTGCTCATTTTTTAAAACAGTACACTTAATGTCTCCATGTAAATGGCAAAAATGTGGTTGTGTGAAAGTGGATGGACATGTGGATTACTGTATGTGTCCAGTCTATAAGCATTAGTGAGTACTTTACAACCAGATCTTCAGTGGTGGACTACAGGACCATATGTGCTTAGATGTGTACTGCTTTTTGTTTACAAATTGACAATGCCTTCTAATGTAATGGCCACACATTCATAATGCAGCCTTTTCATTAAAAAAAAATAAATAAATTCTCCCCGTGCTGCCGTGGGTTTTCTCTGTGTGTTTGCCTTACAAGCCCGAAGATATGTGGTATAGGTGAGTTGGGTAGGCTAAATTGTCCTTAGTGTATGTGTGTGAATGAGTGTATATGGATGTTTCCCAGTGATGGGTTGCGACCGGAAGGGTAAAACATATGCTGCATAAGTTGGCAGTTCTGCTGTGGAGACCCTAGATCAATAAAGGGACTGAGCTGAAAAGAAAATTAATGAATGAACTATTATTATTATCCCTTAACTGGTTCCAAAGCTTTATACGTTTTTTCTGTTGAACAAAAAAGATGGAAAAGCCATTGATAATCCCAAAACTAACTTCAATTTGGTCATATTGTTTTCCAAAATTACATAACACCAGTTTGTTCTTCGTTTAT
>CAIGQQ010037719.1:8469451-8483577 GCA_903798035.1 Danio albolineatus | reverse complement strand
TATATACACACATATATATAATTGAGAAACAGACTTGTGTGATGTAATTTAAAAAAAAAAAATTTGGACTAAATCAAATTTATAGGATTTTAAAGCATTCAAAACAAATTCACACTTAAGTAGTTGTATGAGTTGGATTTCTTTCTTTTGTTGAACACAAAACAAGATATTGCTATAGCCTTTGACATCCATATAAATATAAATACTATAGAAGTCTATGACTATTGCTTTCCAGCATTCTTCAAAATATCTTTCTTTGTGTTCAACAGAGGAAAGGAACTCAAACAGGTTTGGAACAAGTAGAGGGTGAGCAAGTGATGAGAATAGAATTTTTTAGCAAGTAAGTAATTATTCTATTAATGCATAAAATAAAATAATAAAATGATATAACATAATCATATTCATTTGGTTGAACTGTCTGAACAAGCATTTTTATGTATAAAAAGATTCTAACAGACATCCAAACATAGACATCTTGGCTAAAACAGCGGCCAAATTAGGGCTGCCAGGGAACTGATATTTATTCCTGTAGTGTGTATACTATAAAAATCAAGTCAAACAGCTTGACATAGATGAAGAAAGAGAAAAAAAGTTAAATAAATATAAATAAATAGTTACATAAAAATGGATTCAGTTCATTAGAATACAAATGCCACTGCTGAAGGTTGATCCACAGAAGCGCAGCTCCATTGGCTCCAACCAAACAAGCCAAAGGCAACAGTGGCAAGCAACTAAAACTCCACCAATTGACAAATAACTTGGGAGAAATCAGCTTTCAAACACTATTTATCTGTGATAATAATGCAATTTATTTATTTATTTTTGAGGTTTTGCCATTGAAATCTCTTGAAGGCACATTTGCTCTGTTCAGATGTCTGCAAATAAAAAACATAAACCCTTAATATATCAGTAAATTAATTTATTAACATCAATTTAAGGTAAAATTCTCACTCCTAATATATCATTAACTGTGACTTTTGCCTCAATAAACTCCTAATTTGCTGCTTATTAACAGTTATAAGGTTGTAGTTAGTTTTAGGTGTTAAGTAGTGTTAGGCATGTAGAATAAGATCACGCAGAATATGTATTTTCCGAATACAAATATTCAACCATTATCTTAATAATAGGCATGTAATAAGCCAGTAGTTAATAGTGAGAATGTGTACTTACCAAAAATTGAAGTGTACTGAACTCATGCTGTAATTCTGCTTGCGTTAAATTATCGTTTGTCTAATAGTGTATCGATGTTCAGGTATTAAATGAAAAATAAAAAAATAAAATCAACAACTTCCCTCCGAGTATATCACAGGCTTTAATTAACGCCGTTATACTTTCACTTTTAAAATTGGTGAGATTAATATTTCATCCCTTATGGGAACACGAAAGTGCACTTCCTAGCAGAAATGATGCGGGCCTTGTATGAGCGCATTCCTGCGGTATATCACCTCTTATTCCCAGTTTAAAGATTCCAAGTGCGAGATTTATTTAATAGCGACTCCTTGTAAGCAAACACTGTCAAAGATTTACAAGGCTTACATTAACACATCAGCAGAAGGCAGAAAACTTCTGTATTTCATCATACGGCATCCGGTCCCATGTATAATGCATGTTGCTTGGGTCAGATGACTTGTTATATTGCTTTCAGAGTTTATTGCTTCTCTGATCGAACGCGATTACAGATGCATCCCAGTTTGCATCTGAAGCAGTAAATGGAATTACATCTGCCTCTACACTACATAGAACATGCTCGGTGTCATTTACAGTCGCAGCGAGCGGATTTAATTAAGAGACATAAAGGGTATGTTTCGTTTCGTTACGCTAAGTATATGAGGTGCAGTATATTCTGCAGAGAGTTTGGGACTTGTAATTGCTCAGGTTAAGCAGAGGGTAATTTTGCGCTCCTTGCCAAGTTTGTGTTAAAGGGCCTCGTTAAAACGAGACAAATGCTTTCGGGGATGAAAAGTTTGGACGCAGCCCATCTGCTTTTCCTTAGTTGCTACATTTGATATGTTTTAAATGGCACACTGCATTTCGTACTATATTTTTTCACTGTATGCAATGTGCGGATATTGCAGCTTTTTGGCATTGATGACTTACTACGTTGGCTAAAGTGTGCGGTACACAACCCTAGTGCACTATGTTGGCCACTGTGTACCTAAATGCATTGCACTCAACAGGATGTTCCATTTGCAACTTGATAAATTAACCAAGTATAAATATTCTAATTTTTCAGACAGCAAAGAGTTGAGCCAGTGCAAACCCCACGTTGGCGTTAAAAGGAATTACTAAACGTGCAATAAAGATTTGGGTGGACATCAGAGATGTTAGTGAGGCCAATAGAGGGTGCTCAACCTGCAATCTAACACCCTAGTATATTGATGAGGACTCTATACTGTTCAGTGAGCAACGTCTTTCAGAAGAGACCAAGGTTAAACCGAAGTCCTGACTTTCTGTGGTCATTAAAAACTCGAAAAGCATAGCGATGTTACAATGATATGATGTCCAAATTTGCCCTCTGGGCTTTGACATTCATAGCCTACTAACCATCCTTTTGCAGTTAACCTTATTGCATATGCGTTTTTAAGATTTTCCCATTTGTACGCAACATTTATAGATTTATACAAAAGTTTACTGTCTTTATTTAACCCCCAAAAGGCATGTCTTAAAGGGACAGATGAAAAGAAATAAAATATAATAATAAAAAAATGATCACCGTTTATTCATCGTTTATAACTCAAGCGGTGTCATGAATTGAATTTCTTTAATTTGTTGAACACAAAACTAGATATTGTTATAGATTGTTGGGAAAACCAGCCAGTAGCTACGTTTCCAACCACCTATTTTTATGCGCATTTTGGTTATGTGCATAAAAAAAAAACGGTTGATGGAAATGGCAAGATTCGCATAGATATTAAAAAAGCGCATAAATAATGTATGTGCATAACTGAGTAGGATAAACCTTTTATTCGATAAGACAAGATATACATAAACTATGATGGAAACACTTTTACCCAACAAATTCCAGTATGCGCATTAAAAAAGGTCATGTGATTTTGTTATAAGAGATCAAGTGATGATGAAAATGTGTGTGAATGAACAAACCAGCAGGCTGAGCACATCGTAAAGTATCTGAAATGTTGTTTCGGTCATTCTAAAACACCTTAATCATTTCAGTAGTGTTATTATGTTATAAATTACCTTCAGAACTGTCCTTCAAATGCCACCACACGTTCATTGCGTGTTGGCATTGTCTTCTGAGGTGCAAGTCATTTATTAAATACAGAAAAGATTCCTGCAGCAGATTCCATTGTTACTGTTGATATTTGGCGCCAGTTAATCAGGAAGTGACAGCATTGTTCTCTTTGGCTCATTGAATGGAAACGCTGCTTCATTCGCATGTCTTTTATGTTCCAATTTTGTGCAAAAAGTTCATTTACATTTTTGTTATGGAAACATAGTAGTGACATCAATAGTAGCATAAAGATGTAAATACTATGGAAATCTGTGACTATTGCTTTCCAACATTCTTCAAAATATCTTACATTGTATAGAAAAAACAGAATAAAAAACAGGTTTGGAACAAGTGGAGGGTGAGCAAATGATGAGAATATTCATGCTTAGCAAATGCGTAAGTAATCAATATAATAATACTTAAAACAAAATAAAAATAATACAACTATATAACATAATAGTAATAATTTTTGGTTGAACTTACCCAGTAGGCATTTTTTTCTTTAAAAGATTCCAACAGACATCCAAACATAGACATCTCGGCTAAAACAGCCCTAAATTGTATATATTGTATAAATTGTATTTCATAGTGTATACTATAAAAATCACGTCAAACTGCTTAACATGGATGAAGAAAGAGAAAAATGCCAATAAATAGTTAAATAAAACAATTTGTTTCAGTTCATTTTAATTAAAATGCCACTGCTGAAGGTCGATCCACAGAAGAGCAACTCAATTGGCTCCAACCAAACAAGCCAAAGGCAACAGTGGCAAGCAACTAAAACTCCACCAATTGACAGATAGTTTGGGAGAAACCAACAGCTCTCCTCTGGCCTAAAAGATCTAAAGATGTCTTACAGATGTCAGGTGGCTTGAAAACAATGAGCATCCATTGTGGAGATCTTGCAGGTCCAGTAGTTCACCAGATGGGATTCAGACTAGCTGAATTTATCTAAACAGACTTCTCTATCACTGGGGTCTTTGCAAGAATCTTGTGCAGGAGTCAGCAGTATTGTGCTCTCGGCTCATTGATGATTATGGCAACCATCTGCTCTTGATACGGACTGGATCTAAGATTATGTGACATCTAACAATAGTCTAAGAAAAGATTAGTCATCTAATGGAGATGATGGAATTACATGTGAAGTAGTCTGTTTTTTCACTATTATTAAGCGTCTTTTAGATTTTCACCAACAGCCCCAAAAAACTGACTTTGTAAAATTGATTTGTAAGTATTGTCAGTAGATCACTCGCATAGCTTTACACTTCTGTGCTAATTTGCCTTTTTAAATAAATCGGGTCCTGTACAGTAAGAATGACATTCCCAAAAATATGCTACATAAACAACTGCACTATATACATTGCACCGAGTACTGCATCCCACTATGCAAAGTGCACAATTTTGAACCTTCACTTCCAATTTGACAAATTAACATGGTATAAGTGGTTGCAATTTTATTTTTACTAAAAAAAAGCTATGCTAAGTTAAGCTTATTACAGTTGTATGGTGATTGATGGCAGTGTGTTGTCAAAAAGAAACAGGAATGTGTTAGTTTGTGTATTTATCACAGTCAACCTAATCTTAAAGTGTTCAGCTTTTGCCATACATGGTGGGCGGCTTACATACAGCAGCCCATAGAAACGGTAGCTAATGTTGCATCTATGGATAGATAGATAGATAAATAGATAGATAGATAGATAGATAGATAGATAGATAGATAGATAGATAGATAGATAGATAGATAGATAGATAGATAGATAGATAGATAGATATACTGCATAGTGTGCTACAGCAATACATTGGTATTTCATTCTGAACAGTTTCTTAAGTCCTTCTCACTCTGTTGAATCATTTATTAATGGTCATTTATGGCCATGCACTTATCTGAGTCAGTCTCCTGGTGCTTTTGGATGGATGCACATTTTGACACATCAGTGGTACAAACCACCATTTATCAGATGATTCTTCCCACTGTAACAGCTCTCAGTGGCACATTTAGATTGATGCCTGGTGCTTTACGGAAGGGGGAGGGAGAGTGATCCAACACATCCAATTAACAAAGGCCGAGAGATCGGCCTCTCATTGTTGGAACTAATGGTCTGGATTCTTGTCAAATATTCATGACTGTCTAATGCTCTGGTAATCTAAGATGGGAGGGCATTTATAAGTAATACACTTTAAATTTAACAACAAAGGCATTTTAAAGTCATTGATATGAAGTTTTTGATATGAAATCAGCATGTGGTTTGAGTAAAATTGTTCATTTGGATGCATACATTTTCCATGAGTTGATTATCAACATTTAGGAGTACATTAGCATATAGATGAGCTCAGAGCTAACAGACATGAACTTAAAATCATAAATAGCTTAGTTTTGTTTCTGAATTTACTCTAAAACACCCATAATTTTGCAATTAAGGGCTGTTTCGGTGGAGTTTAAATGCGCAGGTAGATCTTTTGTTGAAGCTAGCCTAAGGAAATTATGTTATGATTTCTGTTTTTCTCAATGCATGCTCATTTCTCTATCAGAAATCTTTGTTCTTGCCTCTTTATTTCATAAATGAAAGCTTTGCCCCCAGCTCTGGAATCAAACAAAAGTTTTGCCCCTTTTCGTCACACGTAGTTTGCAAACATTTTCCACTTCGCTCTGAAGAAATAACGCACATACATCAGGACGTAGTCTGAAAAATAAAATGATCTAAAAAAGTTCTTTTTTAAGCATCACTTCCATGTTCAAACACGTCTTTCTCTAGTTTAAACTTATATCGGAAGCCTCATGTTGATTTATAATAAGCATATGTGGATAATATTATTTATTCATAAACGACAGAGATTCTAAATAATTCTCTTAAATCTCCTGATTGTAGGATGTTAGAATGCTGACTATATTGAAATCGTTTCTTCATACATTCTAGGTCTAGGTGGAAAATACAGAATCTTCCGAAACTTTTCTCAAAATAAAGGTTATCATCATTTTAGACCAAGCGTTTTTGTCCTGGTGCTCTCAGCGGTAGCTTGTGGAAACCTTTACTCACTTTCTTTATTGTTTCAGTCACAGTTTCTCTGAGATTTGCAATGTCAGATCAAAGACCACTGGACCGCTGCACTGCTCACGATTTGAAGCTAAACTTCTGAGCAACTGAAGGTCTGACAAAGGGAATCCCTAAGAGACGTACTGCATGAAGACCCTCGGTCTAGTTGTGACAGCAGAGCTCTGATCAAATGAAAGCTTCACGCGGTCTTTATCTCGAGCTGTTGCGGATCGTCCCTCTTTGACACCCAACGCCTGACTGCGCATAAGTGGAGGGGAGCAGAGAGAGGGAGGAGAGAAGAGAAAAACAGCAGGAGGAGGGTGAAATCCAGCCAGACTATGTTCAGGAGCCACAGGCTGCGCACAGCACGTTACTCTGGAGTTTGAGAGGATGAAAGGGGGAGGATCGAGATTATTGCTGCAGAGATTTCTGAGGTGAGAGCAAGTGGAAACTTATTGACTTCTTTGCCGTCGATACTGGGAAGATGATGAGAGTAGACTGATTTCAATCACCGGGAGGCGAAGGACTAATACTGTGGAGGAGTGCCATGCTTCTAATCCTTCTGAAAAGAGGTCATTTTTTAGGGAAACTTACTTTTAAATACTTTACCTTTCACAACCCATATCCATTTTTGTGGGAGTGAGAGATCCGAAGACTGGATCGGATTTGAGACTTTGGGGGTTGAAAGACATCTTCTGCTGCATTTGTTCTGAGAGAAAAAAAAACATGCATGCATAAAACGCACGCACACTTATCGTTCAGTGCAATCTGGATTGATGAACCTCATAAGAATCAAGCACGTCAGTTATAGTCTTGCCTGCGCCGCTCTGAGGAATAGTGCTGGAAACAAATTCACTTCTGGCATAAAATGAGAAATTTATCACAGCCGATCATTCCTGACCCACTCTTTCAGGGAGCATGTTGCTTGTTTCTTCTTTCCCTCTTGGTTTGCTGAGACTTGTTTTTGGAAAATAAGAGCCGTGGTTGTGCTTACAGACTGGGAGATCTGAAATATTTAAGACTCTGGCTGTGAACGATGCAGTTAACCATTAATGAAAACCGAAGCGGCTGTGATCAGTATGCATAGGTTGCCTACGTTCACTCGGAGAACTGTGGGAGTGAGTTAAGGCGAGAGGACTAATGACTGACAGCCATACCAGGTTTGCTGTGTGGTGCCGCGGAGCACATCCTCTGCATTAGGTTGTTTGCTTCGGGCTGAATTTAGAAACAGCAAGTGTGGCTCATTTTTTATCTTTTTTTCTTGCATCCTCATTATCTCTTCCTCCCTCATTATCTCCTTCTGCTATCACGCCTCATCTTGGTGAACAGGTTGCTGTTAAGCAGATTACTGTTTCCAGGACTGCGCTCCTTTGGGATGAACAGTTGAAGCAACTCACATGGGTCTACAAAACTTGCTTTGAGTGACCATTCGACTTAGCATTTTTATCTTATCCTTCATAATCAACATGGTCCCACCACCCCCTTCCAACAAGCCGCACGTTTGCCTTTCGTGTGTGCTTATCATGAGTAGCATGGCGCTGCTGGATGCCTACCTTGTGGAGCAGAATCAAGGCCCACGGAAGGTGGGCGTCTGCATTATGGTGATGGTAGGAGATGTGTGCTTTCTCATCGTGCTTCGGTACATCGCGGTTTGGGTTGGTGCTGAGGTTCGAACTGCTAAGCGTGGCTACGCTATGATCCTCTGGTTCTTCTACGTCTTTGTGCTTGAGATCAAGGTCTACTTCGTCTACCAGAACTACAAAGCAGAAGGTGAGAGAGCGGACGCTCTGACCTGCAAGGCTTTAACGGTGCTTCTTTCCGTGTTCATCCCAGGACTTTATGTGACTCTGGCGGCCATCGACCACATGGAATACGTTCGTCCGCTGAAGAAGAGAGAAGAATTGAGGAGTCGACTGTTTTGGGTTGTGGTGGATCTCCTCGACATTTTGGACATCCAAGCCAGCCTTTGGGAGCCTCAAAGAAAAGGGCTCCCCCTATGGGTGGAGGGCCTTACTTTTTTCTATTGCTACATACTACTTCTGATCCTCCCGTGTGTGTCGCTGAGCGAAATTAGCATGCAAGGTGTAAATATTGTGCCACATAAGATGTTGTTGTATCCCATTCTCAGTTTGGTCGCCATTAACTTTATTACGATTCTTATACGGGGAGGGAATATGGTGTTTTATAGGGACATTCGAGTTTCTGGAATACTTATGGGTAAGAATGTTCTTGCCATTGTTCTTAAGACATGCAGCTTTGTGCAGTACCGGAGGCACCTGCAGGAGGCCCCAACTCCCGCTCTTGCTCCGGAACTACAGAGGGACACTATGCCACAAAGTTCTCGAGGGGCAGTGCCAGTCGCAATGCCAATGACTGTCAGCATGCCACCACCGCAGGTGGTCATACAAGATCTAACCACACTTCCAGAAGAGCCAGAACTTGAGGAAACATGACAAAAGTTGCAAACTAGAAGAGTGTGCACTTGGGATTTTTGAACAACGCACAATATGAATTGCTCTGAGATTTCAGTTCATTTGTTATTCTGGGTATACATTGAATGATCTTCATTGTACATTGTGATGATTGTATGTTAGGGAGATACTACCAATGGCAAACTTTAACGTCAATTCACCAGACATTCAGCTGGACTGTAGCTCGAAATTGACATGACAGTTTGAGTCATCACACTGTAAAAAAAATAGAGTTTATTTTATTTTTGTTTGTTTGTTTCACTTTTAGGCAACATTGTGAATGATAATATGAATGTAGGATATTTGTTTTACAACACCGGTAAAAGAAGGCTTGTTTGAAATGTAAACAGATTATTTTAATAGATTTATGCTTTTAAAAAGAAAATATTCGCAAATTATTTTACTGGAAATTAAGATGAAAAATACTGTTTAATATTTTTCTTAATGCACTCATCAGAACTTTCTCAACAGCAATTACAAATATTGTCTTGAAAAGAATATAAAGAAAAGAGTCATTCTCTAACCACACAAAAAAGGCAAGTATCACATGTGCACCCAGTTTTAGTAAAATAGTGTGATTAAAGTTGTTAACAATGACAACATATTCATGAAATAAAGACACAAGGCAGCTGTTGCTCTGGGGTGCTTTCAATTCCAGAACAACAAAAAAAAGTCTTTTTCACTGAGTGAAGTAATTAATGCTGAATATTACTGGTTGACAAGTGGCGTACCAAGCAACTCACACTTGAAGGAACTCTCAGTGACCCTAGGATTGTACAATCACAGACAGCTGCGTGTTTTTTTCTGGTAGAGTGTTAAAATGTGGTAAATCATCATGTACTGTATTTATTTTGCAGTAATTGCAGTAACTACTGTGAAAAGTCATGTTTCGGAACAAACTACGATTCATTTCTCTTAATTACAAAGTGAATGTTTTATATTTGATGGAATTATGCTTCATATATTCTTCGTTTCGTTGTTTTATCAGAATCAAAGGAATGATATTTTGTTATTAAAATGATGTTTTTGTTGATATCTGGTATAGTTTCTGACTGAGGCTGTGCCACCTTGTGACCATATTTTCTAAAAACAACACAATCTCACTGTGATTCGTGGGTTTTTGATTTAGTGGCTTAAATTATTTTGTACATTTTTAAATAATTATTTTTAGGGGGTCTACACCTTTATTATGATATAGGACAGTAGAGATTTCAGACAGGAAAACATTAAGAGCAGAGAGAGGGGAAGGATCAGCAAAGGACCTCGAGCTGGGAATCAAACTCGGGTCCCCGTGACCATTTCTGTGCTATACGTCAGCGCACAGTACCACAATGCTATTAGCACCAGCTTAATTTGTACATTTTAATACAATTTGCTCATCCTCTATTGAGAGGTAGGGTTAGGGGTGTTGTTTACGGGACTTGTCTCCCTTTAAAAATTGTACATTTTAATATGAACGAAATCGCATGATTTTGCACAAATTAGCCACTTTTCTGACAATACATATAAGTTACATTTCCGTGTGAGGTTGTGCTGAAACACACTAGTCTATTTAACTCTATTTCTTTTTTGAGTAAAGTTACAACAGTTAGCTTAAAGCAAAAACTTCCCCAGACACAAATCCCAATCTTGTTATTCAACATGATTATGCAAAAAAACCTCTTAACTCTTATCTTGTCAGCCCTGCATAATGATAAAAGCCCGCTCGTCCTTTTATTCTACAATTCTACAATTGGAGGCGGCTGATTTAAATAAAGTTGTCATAATCAAATGCAAATTTGGCAAAGTTTCATCTCCAGTTTCTAAATTATTATCCCCTGTTACTGCGCTTCAAATCTCTGAGGGCCTTCTATTTAAATCCACAAATCAAAGCTCAGACTTGTTGAGAAATGTAATAATAACGATAAGTAAAACGTTGTTTGCCGTGGGTGAATCAAAGGAAATGTTTTATGACAGCATATAACCAGAGCTATAATTTTAGCATGTTGCTATAGCTACTGTTAGATTAGCACTGTTGACAAATATAGCACAATGACATGTCTCAGGAAAAAAAACAAAAACAACAACAAAAAAAAATTCTCAGTAAATACATCTGACAGCTTCTCATTGCTTCAGTGACACCGTAGATGCATCTGTGCCAGATGGAAACGCAAACATGTGATTGCGTGTATTTTTTACCTGTCAACAGTGAAGTAAATGGTTACTAGTCTGTCAGAGCAGTCCCTTTCATTCAGTAATTTACACTCAAAAATATATACATATTTGCTGCCTGTTTAAAGGACTTAATTAAATAAAGCTTAAACAACAAAATTCTTGAGATTTTTGTTTTGTTTTGGGACAACCTAATTGTTTTGAGCTCAGTCAAAGACTAATACATTAATAGGTTTCCAGAATTAAAATGTAACTTAGTCTAATTGTGTTGGGAGAACATGAGGGAATTGTGTGGAACCCAGCATCTTTTACGTTGGTTGCATTTCTTGCCAATTAAACTGCAAGGTACTCTAAAAGCAGAAATCATTCACAATTGATAAAAATTCCCATTTGTTTCCGTAGCTGCTATAAGTGCTGTTGTTTACTCAGAAAAATGACATGTTTCACTTAGCCTTGTTCGCATGAGTGAATGAGACTTGGTCTTTAATGCAGCAAAAACGCTAAAAAAAAAAACCCCAATAAAAGTAGGTCAAAAGACTTGAGCGCTATATTTCAAGTCTTCTGAAGCCATACGCTAGCTTTGTGTGAGGAAACCTTTTGTATTTCCACACACAAAGTGGTCTGTTTTTATTTTCGTCGACTGGAAGCACTTGTTTACTAAAACTGTGTGTCGTTTCAGGCGAAGTAAAATGCACAGAAATGACAACCTTTATCAAAATAAACCAATTTAAAAGATTCTAAAAGGCAGACTAACTTGTAAAGACAATAATTAAAGATTATTATTTTTTTTTACGTTTGTTTGAATTTGAACCCTTTGTTTTGGTATAATTTAAGTAGAAACAGTTGGATCCCATGTACCGATGGCTACTTTTACATCTTTTGTTTCAGTTGATTCTTGAATGTAGTAGTGTTTACATGAACGCTAAGTATTGTGTATGCGCGTCAATATTAAATTATGGTCAAATCTTCTGACTATTATGTAAAAATCATGTTCCATGAAGACATTTGGTACATTTCCTATTGTTAATATATCCAAACTTCATTTCTGATAATAGGCATAGCTAACAGCTCAATTAGCTTTCATTTTTAATGTGATTTATATTTTTTGAGCCCTGGGACTTTAAATAGTTGTATCTCAAGCAAATGTTGTCATATTCTAACAAACCAGATATCAACAGAAAGCGTATTTATTCAGCTTTAGCAAATCTCATTTCCACAAATATTTGGTGATCCAGCTTTGTGTTGCGCTGTCGTATTTATCAAGCAGTAAAACTGCCCATTCCCTTTGGCCAAAAACATGTCATCTGTAGATGAGAGTGGAAAGTGAATACTGATGGATTTGTTTTTTAGTTTAGAAAAGAGAATATTAAAATAACATGCCTTTTATGACACTTCTTACTCCAAAAGAGCAGCTCGTTGTATGCGTCTTACATCATTTCGTCAGTTCTGCGTCTCTGCGCCAGTTTTCAATCGGATAAAGTGTTTACATGTTCTCTTGATTGGATAAAAAGGTCAATTTAATTGAAAGTTCATTTGGATTAATCTCACTCAGATTGATTAAGGTGTTTACATGAAGGATTTCCAATCCAATTAAGCTGTCAATCTGATTACTAATGAATTTTGAGGTTAAAGTGTTAGTTCACTCAAAAAATTTCATTCTGTCGTTAATTACCTAGCCTCATGTCGTTCCAAACCCCTGAGACCTTCATTCATCTTCAGAACACACATTAAGGTATTTTTTAGATGAAATTCAAGAGCTCTCACATTCTCCAAAGACATTAACAATCCCGAGTCGTTAAAAGTCCAGAAAAGGAAGCAAAAACACCTATGTTCCATGTGTCTTCAGTGGTTCAAATGTACGCCAATGTCTTCTACATTAGATCAGGGTGTGTTTACTCCAGGCAATACACTGTTAGTGTGTTGCACTGCTGACTATCATTTCCACGAGCACTCTGACTACCTGATGTGAGAGAGAAGATATAGGTGAACCATGTCGTATTTATATTTTTTTGGTGCATGAGATAGTTCTCGGAGCTTCATATGATTACAGTTGAACCGCTGAAGTCACATGAAATGTTTTCACTTGTTTTGGTTCCTTTTCTGCACTTTAATCTAAAATATCTTTATTTGTGTTCTGATGATGAATGAAGGTTTAGGAATTGAAATGATATGTGGCTGAGTAATTAATAACGGTTACATTTTTAAGCGAACAAACTTTATAACATTGCCAGATTGGTTCATTTTGGAGATTTCACAACTAGTAATGTATCCCAAATCAAATCTAGGGTGGGGAAATACACTGTAAAAAATGCTGGGTTTCACACAATTGACAACATAAAGGAATTCATTTAACTTTTTGTTTTTATACAAATGTAAGTAAATGAAACATAAAACAATTAAGCTGTCTCCAAAAAAAAAAAAAAAAAAACCGTCAAGAATTGAGTTATTTCATATAATTTTAAATAAGTAGTTTGAACAAACAGCGAAGTATTTTTTAAATGGTGTTTTAAGTCAAACGTTTATGTATGTTTTGTTTTGTAACAGTTGATAATGCTTCTTCATAAACTGATCTTCAAAATTTGTATTAATAATGTTTATTCATTTAGAGCATTTATTTGCAGAAAATGTAAACAGGTCAGTAGATAATGTGTTTTTTCAGACCTTAATGGGATACTTCACCCAAAAATGAGCATTTCTTCACTATTTAATCACACTCGAGTGGTTACAAAGTTTTATGCATTGCAACACAAAACAAGCTATTTTGAAGATTTTCGTAAATTGACTACCACAATATTTTTTTGTGGTGTCATGGTGGCGCAGTGGGTAGCACGATCGCCTCACAGCAAGAAGGTCGCTGGTTTGAGCATCGGCTGGGTCGTTGGCATTTCTGTGTGCAGTTTGCATGTTCTCCCCATGTTCGCGTTTTCTTCGGGTGCTCCGGTTTTATAGTGTATGTGTGTGAATGAGCATGTATGGATGTTTCCCAGTTATGGGTTGTAGCTGGAAGGGCATCCGCTGCGTAAAACATATGCTGGATAAGTTGGCGGTTCATTCTGCTGTGGCGACCCCAGATTAATAAAGGGACTAAGCTGAAAAGAAAATGAATGAATGAATATTTTTTGTTCCTACAATGGAAGTCAATGGCTGCTGCTTTCCATCAGTCTTCAGAATAACTCTATTCCGTTACATAACCTAGATAGATAGATAGATAGATAGATAGATAGATAGATAGATAGATAG
>CAIGQQ010037719.1:8457734-8467850 GCA_903798035.1 Danio albolineatus | reverse complement strand
ATTTGCTGCGCGTTTCTTCTGTTGTTTGTGTTTTGACCAATTTGCTGTGCGTTTCTTCCATTGTTTGTGTTTTGACCAATTTGCTGCGCATTTCTTCCGTTATTTGTGTTTTGGCCAATTTGCTGCGCGTTTCTTCCATTGTTTGTGTTTTGACCAATTTGCTGCGCATTTCTTCTGTTGTCTGTGTTGTGAGAATTTGCAACAGATGTGCTGTCAAATTGATGAAGATCGTTTCTTAATTTGCTGGTGTTTTTTTGCATGTGCTTTCTTAAATTGCAGCGCGTTAAGCTCTCTCGGCCACCGTAAATAAAACCTTATTGTATAATGTTACCAATTAACTTTACAAGTCATTTCAAATGACATCAGTTAAACTGACTTAAAACACCAAGTTAAAATTTTTACAACTTAATTTTTTTTACTTAAACAGTATTTTTTTAACCTGATGTACTTCTTTTAAAGTTCTTTTTAAGTTAAATTAATATAAAAGATGTTGATGATGTGTACTCATGTGTCCCAACAAAAATCAATTAAATTAACTTAATGGTTTTACAAAATTAAGTGGATTGAACATAAAAAAATCAAATTGTACCACTGAAAAACCTTAAGAATTGTGTTGGTTCAAATCATTTTAAATAAGTAGTTTGAACAAGCAGCAAAAGTAAATTTTTATATACATTATTTAATCACAAGCATCTTAAGAACATCTATTTGACATCTGTCAGGAAACATTATAGACGAACAAATGCTTTAAAAGAAACTCTTCCATGTGTAAAACTGCACGTCAAATTGACATCTCTGCTTCTGCGATGTATCCTGTTTGTGTTATCGGAAATCTTGTTTAATGATGGTTGTGTCTCATCACAAATCAAATCGAGTAGTCTAAAATCTTCCTAATGGAAAAAAGCCCACTGAGTCAAAGCCTTGATAACAAAAACACTTCGCCGGTTACGTCTAAATTACCATTGTATTCCAATATCAATCTATCCCTGGCCAAACTGATAGCTGACCTCTAGTTACAGCTCACTTGGTCTCCCCTAAGGACCGTGTTTGAGAACACAGCCCTCGCGCCATGATGATAATAGTCCAATTACAGAAGCAAAATTGTCTGAGTTGTTATTTCGGACAGAGAGCGGTATTAAACTCGCTGCTATTTGCCAAGAAAATGGAGGCCACCGCCGCGCCGAGGGATTATGTGTCAGTCAGTCCTAATGTGGGTAAAAATGAAAAAATGGACTGTAAAGACACGGGGCAGCTGCCGACGGCGTTCTAGCGCAGCTAACTACTAACCCGCCGCTGATAAATGCATCCGGAGGGAGCCATGAAAGTCAAATCAGAAATAGAGGACAACATAAAAAATACTCTCTTCGGGTATTCTGGAAATGCGCATACTGTATTAATATGATTCTGTGTGGATATGAGAAAGTCTGAAGGAAGGCAGTGGAGTTCAGGATTTTTAGGGAAGTTATTATGAGTAGATTGTCAGTAACTTCTTTTAATGATATCACCATACTTTTTTTTTTTTAGCACAATCAAGTTTCGAAATTGGATTAATTCCCCTTTAAAACTTGGATTAAAACATACTTGTGATTACACAATGTGGCTGAATGGTTTTAAAACAGTAATCTAATTGCTTTTGATCAATGTTGCAATTTAATATGTGACCCTTGAGACACAAAAATAGTCATAAGTGTCTTTGTATTGAAATTTATGCTTCACACAAAAGCTAAACAAATATGCCTTCCGTTGATGTATGGTTTGTTGTGACAGGGCAATATTTGGCTGAGATACAGATCTGAAAACCTGTAATACAAAATAGATAATTCATAAAATACTGAGAACAAAAAAAGTTGTCTTTGAAGTTCATTAATTTTCATCCACTCATGAGGGAAGCAGTCTCAGGAGAGAACCCCAGACTTCCCTCTTCCCAGACACTTCCTCCAACTCCTCCAGGTGGATTCCGAGGCGCTCTTAGGCCCCGTTTACACTAGTGCGTTTTCGTTTTAAAACGCATAAGTTTTGCTATGGTTACGCCATCCGTCCACACTACGCTGGAGTTTTTAAGCTGCGTGATTGGGGCTTTTGGGTCATTGCGTATCCTTCCCTTATTCGTCAAGCCCACATGGCTATAATGACACCGGCAGACGGCAGACCAGCCTTCACTGTAAACACTGTATTTTCGATAGCATGGATGTTTTATATTCATTTGTTACTTTAAGTAACAACTCGACCTCGTCGTCTGTCCTCAAAAAGACCTCTCTTGCTTTCTTTACCATCGCGTTCATCGTTCATCGTTTTCATGCTAAAACGCTGTTTTAAAACTAAAACGCACTAGTGTAAACGGGGCCTTAGTTCAGCTGAGAGATATAGTCCCTCCAGCTGTCCTGGGTCTTCTCCAAGGCCTTCAAGGCACATGCCTGGGACATCTCGCTAGTTACAGTAAGTGTCCAGGAGGCATCCGAAACAGATGCCCGAGCCACATTAGCTGACTTTTATCAGTGTGGAGGAGCAGCGGCTCTACTCCGAGTTCCTCTCTGGTGACATAGCTCCTCCAAGATCTTGTCCTTTTTGTCATGACACAAAGATCATGACCATAGGTGAGAGTAGGAAAGTAGATTGACCGGTAAATCGAGAGCTTTGCCGTTCAGCTCAGCTCTTTCTTTACCACAACGATCTGATACATCAACCGCATTATTGCTGCAGAGATCACTTGAAATCTCACATTCCATCCTTCCCTTACTCGTGAATAAAACCCAAGATACTTGAATGGCAAGCCACCTTTTTCCGGTGGAGCGCTATTTACAAAAGTCTTTAAAGTTGTCTAAATGAAATACTTAGTGAAATGGAGTTTTAATATATTTACATCCGGACATTTACTAAATAACTTAAAGGAACCAAATATTTACTTAATAATTTTTGCCAGTTTTACTTATTTATTTATTGTAATTTAGCCAAATGGGTTTTTTGCAAAATAACAAATCTCAAAGCTCTTAATCTTTATATAAAGACAAGCAATGAACCATTTTATAGCATAACCCCAACACCTAAATCCTTTTAAATCATGCACGTTTACAGTTTAGTTCAAAGCTTTCTTATGCTGTTGATTACCAAGTGGCATCACACCACATCAGCAATAATTAGTGTGTGTAAAAACATAAGAATATTGTGGGATCCGGTGTTCTGTCGATTTGTCCTACCATGTCAGATTGTCTTACCCTTTAATTCAAAAAGTAGCTAGCACCTTTTGATGACGCAATATGCGACCCATCAGATTTTGCTACCAGTTCCAATTATAATGTGGAGTAGTGTGATATGAAGCTGTAATATCGCCCTAACCTACCTAATCCTTTACCCCAACCTAGGATAAAATGTAGGATAAAATGTCAGCTCACTGGCATGTATTTCCACTAGAAGACACTGTTAACTTGCGCTTTTGGTAACACTTTATTTCGATGGCCAATATGAGTATTAGTAGACTGTCTACTTAATATCTGTTGATACTGACATTCAACAGACATTTAACTGACTATAAGAAACTTTGCAAGCACATGTCAACTTACACTAACCCTACTCCTAACCCCAAACCCTAACCCCAACCTAACAGACTACTTACAGTATAATCTAATGAGAATTAGTTGCAATGTAACTTAAATTCAACAAACAAGGCCATCAAAATAAAGTGTGACCGCGCTTTTTAAAAAAAAGGTGAAAGTGAAAGTAAAAACAAACTTGAATTCAAAGGCTATTTCAAAAAACTACATAGCAGCTGCCTGATTAGTGCATTACAGTACTGCACAACATGATTACATTATACAATATATGCACACGGCATGCCTCTAAAGAAAATATGCAATTTTGTTACCAAGGACACTTTTAAGCTCAAACTACACAATTTTGTCAGTTTAGACGAATACGAATTCGAATAAGTTCAGTCGTATGAAAATGTACGGTTTTAAAAAGCATGTGTGGCACCCAACCTCGCCCCTAAACCCAACCTTCATGAGGGTATGGGGTAAATTTAGCTAAATCGTGCTAAATTGTTCGAATGTGATCGTAGGAATTTATAGTTGGTCACTAAATTAAAAGTGACAATTTGTAAGATTGTGTTTGCATTTATGTGCAGTAATTTGCAACAGGGTTTGAGAGACATTTTCTCATTTTGTAAATGTGACAACAATGTCACCCCAGTCAGCAGCGACATGTATATAAAACACGAGGTATTAAAGTACGAGAAGTTGTATTGTTTGCACATTTATTTAAATTTAAGGGAAAATAACCAAATTCGAAAGAGTACAAGAGTTTCCTTGCCCTAGACATTGATTAATGTAACCGATTAATATATATTTATTTATTGCTATTGTATTAATCTTTTCTATACTTCTCTGATTAAATCATGGTAAATATTAGAATTTCATTGAACAATAACAACGACCAGTAATAATGGTAAGCCTAATATTCACAATATAAATAGTAGTCATATAAATCATTACCCAGTCTCAGAGGTAAGCGGATTATCCTTCACCTTAAAATGTTTATCTTTTCATCCTAAAATTTTTGATTGTAATAATTAGTTTCAGTTTCCCTTCTCTTGATTGGCGTGTTCTCTTTATTCTGTATGGCAACGACAGTCACTGTAACATTGAGCATATTTTGCAGTATTAAACACATTTATAGCTATTTCATCAGGCCTAGAAAATTCTTCAAAAATAACATAAAGAATAGACTTGTCAGCTGCCATAGTCGCAACGCTTGCATCATCAGATCTGGCTGTTCAATGCACCACCGCATGCATTTCAAAATGTTTCGGAACATTGTGTGAAGGCTCCATTCAGCCACGATGCTTTCTCCACAGACTGTTTTACTCTTGCGTGTCACATGACCAGGCAGCATTTTGTGTCTGCAATATGATTGCAAATGCAACTAATCGTTCAGCCCTAGTAGACTGCTGATGATAATTCACTCATAATCCGCGATGGATACAGAAAAGCTTTAACACACATCCCCCACTATGATTCAGAGCCGTTGGCACCTGTTGACAGAACCAGTGGGTGGCAATTAAGCTGCATTTGGAAGAACATGGCATTTCAACACATTGCGGCTCCAGTCATATACTGGAACAGCTTCAGCAGCATTTAATTGGACACATCATTATCTGTCGGCCCTGCGTTTGGATTCTTGAATTACATGATTGTGTATTTTTGTTCTTGCCACAAAACCTACGGGGGGTCTCAGTCCTCTTCTTTCCACTTCAATTAGACTAACAATTCATTCAGTTGGCCGCTTTTCCACCCCGGTGCCCAGACCGCCACAGAAGACCAAAACACAATGTGTCACGCAGACACTTGTTTACTCAAGGATGCCATTAATCTGTTTCTCTGTTTAATCTACCATGACAATTTGGTAATTAAAGAACTAACACTCTATTCTTTATTAAAGCTTCTTATTAGCTCTTGTTATCTGAGATTGTTTACTTCCTTGGAAAATGGGCTTAGAAAAATGCCCCAAATGAGCTGATACAGAAGTGAAATAAACATTTAAGCAATTTTAGATTGTGGTTTGCATAATCAACCCTAAAACGCATACAGTACACTGTTAAAAAATGCAGTGTTCCACACAATTTGATTAAGTTAACTATTAATGATTAAGTGGATTGAACATAAAACAATTAAGTTGTCCCAAAAAATGTCAAGAATTGTGTTTCAGCTCATTTTAAATACGCAGTCTGAACAAGCATGGGTGGCATGGTGGCTCAATGGTTAGCACTGTTATCTGACAGAAAGAAGGTAGCTGGTTTGAGTCCAGGCTGGGCCAGTTGACATTTCTGTGTGCATGTTCTCCCCGTGTTCATGTGGGTTTCCTCCGGGTGCACCAGTTTCCCCTAAAGTCCAAAAGCATTAGATAGATGAATTGGGTAAACAGAACTGGCCATGTGTATGAATGCATGTGTGAACGTGACAATGTATGGGTGTTTCCCAGTACTGGGTTGCTAGCTGAAAGAACATCTGCTGCTTAAAACATATGCTGGAATAGTTGGTGGTTCATTCCACTGCGGTGATCCCTGATAAATTAGTGAGAAGCACGCTCGCCTCACAGCAAGAAAGTCGCTGGTTTGACTCTCAGCTGGGTCAGTTGGCATTTCTGTGTGGAGTTTGCATGTTCTCCCCGTGGTTGCGTGGGTTTCCTCCGGGTGCTCCGGTTTCCCCCCACAAGTCCAAAGACATGTGGTATAGGTGAATTGAGTAGGCTAAATTGTCAGTAGTGTATGAGTGTAAATGAGTGTGTATGGATGTTTCCCAGGAATGGGTTGCAGCTGGAAGGGCATCCGCTGCGTAAAACATATGCTGGATAAGTTGCCGGTTCATTCCGCTGTGGCGACCCCAGATTAATAAAGGAACTGAGCCAAAAAGAAATGAAAGAATGAATTTGAATAAGCAGAAATAAAATATTTCTTGAGTGTGTATTTCCATGTTTGCGTATATATAGTAATATTGTTACACTGTGCTGTTGACGTCAGAATTAAGGAGTTTCCAAGGGGAATCAAGTCATTTTCTTAAATTGGTTCTTTTTAACAAATGAGCAATTTAGTCAAAGAATTCAATGTCATTTTAAATGTCACTAAACTTTTTAAACGACTGATTCTATTCAAATCACACCTTTCAGACCAAGGTTGTTTTGATAAACGAAGTCTGAGACTAAATCTATTCGCACAAAGTTTCAAAAAGCCAAAGAGTAAATAAACACAGGTGAAAATTATGCATATCAAAGGGCTTTACATCTTAATAAACAAACTCTATATTGACTATTTCAGTTTCAGTGTGGATGACAGACTGGGATACACTTTGGGATACAATTGTAAAATGACAGTGTGAATGCGGTTCATTTTTAGTTAAATTAGTGTAGTGTAGACTACAATACAAACGAATCAAGTTAATTTCATAAAAAAAATTAAGTAGATTAACCAATTGTTGGGTCTCACGGTGGCGCAGTGGGTAGCACAATCGCCTCACAGCAAGAAGGTCGCTGGTTCGAGCCTTTCTTTGTGGAGTTTGCATGTTCTTCCCGTGGTTGCGTGGGTTTCCTCCGGTTTTCTCCCACAAGTCCAAAGACATGCGCAATAGGTGAATTGGGTAAGCTAAACTGACCAGAGTGTTTGTGTGTGTATGGATGTTTCCCAGTGTTGGGTTGCAACTGTAAGGGCCTCCGCTGCATAAAACACATGCTGGAGAAGGTGCCGGTTCATTCCACTGTGCCGACCCCAGATTAATAAAGAGACTAAACTACAAGAAAATAAACGAAAGAAAAATTGTTGTCCCAAAGAAAACTTAAGAATTGTGTTGTTTCAACTCATTTTAAATGAGTAGTTTGAACAAGCAGCAAAAGTCGTTTATTTTTTAAGTGACTGTTTAGGTTTTGTGGTGGTTATGCCTGGTGTCCACACTTCTCTGGAACCATCGACCCACAATAAACAAAGGAGTGTTTTGAAAACCCTGAGACCTTGTTTAATTTTGGAAATGCTGGTGTTGCATTTCAGAATACTGAAATGCAAATTTTTGACAACTGAGACACAGTTATCTCTGACCTGTTTTCTGGACTATTGCGTACATTTCCTTGATTCATTAAACCACTCTTGTGTGCCTACTACGCACCTGTAGACAGCAGGTAAAGACACCGGTAAAGAAGATTGTGAATAGTCACTTACCATGTGTTTTACCAAATTGTGTGGATAGAGATAAATGGTAAAAATGGTCATTTGGTTGAAGCATTTTCATTCTAAAATTCATTTGAAAACATAATGCACTAGTGTAAATGCAACTTTAGATAATAAGAAAATGACTACTGTGATTAACACCAATGGAAGGAATCTGATAATCTACTGTGCTTCAGAACACACTCTGTTTAACTCATTAATTAGGCTTAAAACTGGCATTGACCTCAAAATCTTGGTAATTGCAGGATGTTCTTTATTTTGGATCTCCACTATATTACTATACAGTAAGTGTGTAGTAGTTTATTAGTTTGGATTTAGCTGTTCATCCAGAATTAATCAGTATTGGTTTCTATTCCCTCATTCACCTCTGAAATGACATATAGCGAAAGATACCTTGATTTACATTTAAATAGCGCGAATTAAAATGAAGTAAATGGTGTCTTAGACTGTGAGCAGAAAGGTTCTTCTCGTAGACATTGAATGCAAGGGAAGCATCACCATCGCAACACTGAGCTGCCGTTGTCATTGTTGCCTCACACCTGAGGGGTTCCTATGGCAACCTGAGCCTCAGGTGAAACCGTTGCTGTTCTCAAAAAAGAAACCTGAAGTCTTTAAGCAGAGTCAACAATGAATCATTCTCTATGAGGGCATTGTCATATTCAAAGCTGCTGTGGTACATTTGTGAATGTGGCAGGTAATGTGATAATAGACCATTTGTTGAATGATAGTATCACTGTGCTGGCTGTAAACGTTGGTTTAAAACAGCATTTTTTTATTTTTTCGGGGTCGCTTATAATACCATTAGTAATTTTATTCCATCATTTTCTTGCAATACTATCACAGCCGTCAGTGACTGCATTGTTTCCGAGTAGAAAGCCAATTTATTGCGCCATTATCAGTTAATATTTGATTAAACTGCAATGGAGACACTTGAAAGCATATGTTCGGTTAATCAGTCTCTGGCTTTGTTCGTTCGGTTTTTAAAAGACATTTGGAATATAATTAAGCGTCTTAACATTCCGCACACATTCATCCCATTGTTAACAACTCCATATGGGGTGTGTTTCTTGCGGAAGGATGAAACGAATATATCAGTGTCAAGACTCAAAGCAGTCAGCCTTTGAATGTTAAACACCAAAATAAAAAATAATTTCACACTTTTTGATAGTGTGTATTAAAAAGCCAAAGAAATAATTACTTTCCTCCGAAAGGCTAAAGGAAAGCCCAATGACAGTGATAGCTGCAGTTAAGACTGATTTGTTTGGCGGCCATTGAGTGAAAGATGAATCGGTCGTTCTGTTTGTGCTTAAGAGGAGATGAGAGAAAGCCAGAGCCGCTGTGGGGGGAAAAAATCTGCTGCAGATTTGTTTATATTGTCAGAAATACTTTTCCTGAGGAGTCTTTTAAACTCCCATGTCTTTGCGCATAAGATGTTTTGTACACATATCTGTCATATTAAGCCCTGACAGGTTACTGCCTGATCTGGGGGAAAAGAAGCATTGGGGGATATCTTTGTTTTATGTAAGCATGCACTGTTACGCTAGTAAATGCAGTTTTTGACTTTATATGCATCTCACAGAATGTGTAAGATGTTTAGATTTTATAGATAGGTAGATTTGGAAGCAAATCCGAGGTGCACTTAAAATGCACCGGTGGTACGAAAGAAACTTTGTTTAGTTTTTATGGATTTTTCCTGTTGGCCAAGGACGGCTGAGGTGACTGATTCTGCTCTGCAGTGTATATGTGTGTTTGAAGTAGAAGAGTAGCTGTCTTTTTTCTAAATAAAAGAAGAATCAAACCTGACACTCTGAAGGGTTCGAGTGCAGAAAGACAGAAAATGAATCACAGATCTACGCCAAGCGTAATTACGTGTATCAATATTCACATAATATGGTGACATTGCCAAGACTTTCCCCGTGGTTTGATTGATGGAGGTAATTAATCTACGTCATGTGCCAAAGAACACAAGGCAATATGTCTTTGTTCAAACGTTGTAGCTATAGAATTCAATTTCACAGCTCTGATTGAGGTAATCAAACAAGTTTCTTACTTCATTGTGATATCCTGACAATTGGTGATAAAAGACAGTTGGCAAGTTCATCTTTAGTTATTTCCAAGTTTAATGTGCAGAGACAATTATAGATATGATCTCACATTTTTTCCCCTTTTATTTTTTTCAGAGAGGCTTTGAGAGGGATAATTTTATCAATTTAGATTTTGCGTATCGATTCCAATTCTTATTGATTCCCTGTTAATTATTCATTCAATCGGTTGGCTGCAAACAATTTTAAAAAGTTCAGTGTAAAGTGTGGAATGTTAAAGGAACAGGCCACTTGATTTGCAAATGTGCTCATTTTACAACTTTCCTAGAGTAAAACGGTTGAGGTTTACCATTTTTGAATCCATTCAGC
>CAIGQQ010037719.1:8444156-8457724 GCA_903798035.1 Danio albolineatus | reverse complement strand
TCCTAGAGTAAAACGGTTGAGGTTTACCATTTTTGAATCCATTCAGCCCATCTCCGGGTCTGGCGGGAGCACTTTTAGATTAGCTTAGCTTAGCATAAATCATTGAATTGGATTAGACCATTAGCGTCTTGCTAAAAAATGACCAAAGAGTTTCAATAATTTTTTGATATTGAAAGCTTGAATCTTCTATATTTACATAGTGTACTAAGACCAATGGAAAATAAAAATATACTGTATATATATATTAGCCGATTTCCTGCCATGCCTTGTCTGCAGCTGGCGCAATGATAATATGCAGTGCCTGAAAACAGTCCCTACCACCAAGCTCTACACTTGCACCAGTTAAAGAATCTGGATGTGTAATATCATTGCGACCATCGTACAGCAGCAAAGTTCCATAATTATTACGTCAGAATGAGAATATAGTTCTTAGCCATACTGACCTAGAAAATAACAACTATATGTTTCCGTTTGCCTTAGTACAGGATGTAATGACAGAAATATGAAGATTTAAATAGGTAAATTATCAATCAAATCACTTTTTGAATTTTTAACCAAGATGCTAATGGTCTAATCCAATTCAATGAACTATGCTAAGCTAAGCTAAAAGTGCTACTGCCAGACCAGTTTGCCTCGATCGTTTCAAAATGTGAAACTCAACTGGATAACTCTATGGAAGTTGTAAAAAATTAGCCTACTAGGGGAGTGTTCCTTTAAGAACTCTGTATGCTGAAATAAGATTCCTATGACAAAGCAGGTCTAACTGCAAAAAGCACAGCATTGATCAGCATTAAGCTACTCCGCTTGCACACGCAGATTGTGCTACGCTTGCGCAAATGGTTTTTGCCAGCCAGAGTAACAGGCTGTGTGACTATGAGAAATGATCACCTTAAAATGTACATCGGTATGCAGGTTCAAGGGACTTTATTTAAATGAAATACATCCCTTTCTCTGTCGCTCTATTGGATTATCATGGAGGCTCCTGCATGGCAGAACGCCAGGTCAGCCTCTCACAGACATGAAAATAATGTGTGTGTATAGGAATCGATGAATAGAACCGAAATGCGCGTGCCTAATCGGATCTGCGGATCTTAAAAATTTGGAACCGGTTTTAAAATGGAACCGGTTCTTCGTACTTAAACCTATTATGTAGGCTTTATATCAGCATCAGATACCATTGTTATTAGCGTTAAGTGAACTGCAGCCAGGAACATATTTCTTGTGCATTTTGTTCTTAGCTTAGAGATGGAAGAAAATAGAAATACCTTTGAAGTTATAGATTGTAAATGTCCAATAAAAACATGCTTTTGATTTATATAGCAAAAATAAATGTATTTCCAGTTTCGAATGCAAAAAACTTGAAAGGATTTGAGTCAGATACACCACAAACATGTCCTAGTATCTGCCTGTAAGAATGTCTCTAAACATCCCAGTAATTATTCAAAATACATAATTAGAAACTACCTAGAACATTTTACAATTGTAAAAAGTTCAGTGTAAAGTGTGGAATATTAAAGGAACAGTCCACTTGATTTAGAAATATGCTCATTTTACAACTGCCCTAGAGAAAACGATTAAGGTTTACCATTTTTGAATCCATTTAGCCCATCTCCATATCTGGCGGGAGCACTTTTAGCTCAGCTTAGCTTAGCATAGGTCATTGAATTGGATTAGACCATTAGCGTCTTGCTAAAAAATGACCCGAGTTTCAATAATTTTGCAATATTGAAAGCTTGAATCTTCTATATTTACATAGTGTACAAAGACCAATGGAAAATAAAGAACATGTAATAAATCATCCAGAAACAATATCAAGCAACCACATGAAAAAATCATAGCCTTAATTGCATATATCAACAACAGCCTTGAAATCAGTCAGTCAACTTTTTAGGAACTCATAGAAATTATTCAAGAAATACAAACTACCTTAATATCCCACAATAACAATACAGACAATCTAGCAAGCCCCTATATTTAGTAAGCAGACATCTTACAAAACTGCACAAAATATAATAGCAACTATCACAACATCCTCAAAGCCATTCCCAGTCAGGACTCAAATCATCCAAGTCTTACATGGCAACAATCACCAAGAGATTGACATCCTAAAACATGCACAAAATACCCTAGCAACCATCACCATATTCTAGAAACCATGCCCAGTCACCACACAAAACACCCAAGCCCTGAATTTCAACACTTCAAACCTTTTCGAACCTTCAAAAACTGTACAAACTACCTAAAAGTTCCACAATAAAAGTCCAGAACAACCTACAGTAGCAAGCCCCTAGTAATTAGTAACCACACAGAACATCATAGAAACTGCACTAAACACCCTAGCAACCATTATAACATCATAAAAACCATTCCCAGCAACTATCCAAAGCATCCAAGACCTACAGTACATACTAATACTGTAACTGCCCCAAAACAATTAGAACCTCCAAGAAACTGTACAAATACCTTAATATTCCACAATAACAATACAGAACAACCTAGCAACTCCTAGAAATTAGTAACTAACCAGAGCAAACAAACTATTCTAACTACATCCTAGAAAATATTCCTAGCCACTGCTCAAATCATCCAGGTTTCATAAGTCAACAACTACCTTGAAACCACTAAGAACCTCTTAGAAAACACACAAAATGCCCTAGCAACCATCACAACATCCTAGAAACCATACCCAGCAACCACCCAAAACATGCAAACCCTGCGTTGTTATAAAAAATACATAGAACTTCCAAGAAACTGTACAAAAAAGTCTTAAAATTTTACAATAAAAACTCAGAACAACCTAGCAACCCCCTAGTAATTAGTAACCACCCAGAACATTATAGAAAGTACACAAATCCCCCTAGCAACCATCACAACATACTAGAAACCACTACTAGCAACCACCCATAACATTCAAGCCCTGGATCTGAACATTTATTAAACTAATTAGAACACCTTAGCAACCGCATAGCAACCATTTACCAAACTATAAGAGTTAAACTCGTAAGGTTTTCATGGCCGAGCACCGTTCACATTTTCTCCAAGTCTAGTTTTGTCAAGTCTGTTTCATGCTGCTAGTGATGCAGAAATTACACACACCTTCACCTTTAAATAAATTAGCCTCTTGGAAATCTAAACTCGGAGAAATGTCAGGAAAGTCTATTTCATGAATCTACAATAGGCCTGCATAAGGGAAGATTTCAGATTATATCTAATGTATTTATGCGCTTTTCTGTGCCCATACCGAATGCAAAGCTTTAATATTTCATTCCTATTTTCTTGCATTTCAGAGTCTAAGGCATAGATGCTATGCAAATACAGACCTTTGTGACTATTCTGCAAATGGCATTGGGATGATTAAACCAAATGCAATTTAACCTTCAAGTGTTTCACCCTGAAATAAGCATTTTATATTCAAGCAATATGGCCGTGCTTGGGACAATTTTACCAGTTTTTCTTTTACTTGTCATACATCCAAGCTCGAATCCCAGATTACCAATGCAGTTAAAGATCTGGTTCACTTCCAGAATGAACATTTCCTTAAATGTGTTTCTTGCCATTTAAGGTGTTCATCTCTTTCTTTCTTCAGTCAAAAAGAAATTACAGTTTTGGAGCAAAGCATTTTGGGATTTTTCTCCAAATAGTGGACTTCTATGTTTAAAGCAGAGGTGCCCAAACTCGGTCCTGGAGGACGGGTGTCTTGGAGAGTCTAGCTCCAACCCTAATCAAACCGGAACAAGCTCATCAACCTAAATGTACTAGAAACTTCTGGACAGGTGTGTTGAAGCAAGTTGCAGGACTCTGCTGGACACCGGACCTCCAGGACTGAGTTTGAGCACCCATTGTTTAAAGGAACGCTCCAATTGAAATTTTTAAAACTCCCCTGTAGTTAAACAAATCATTTTTTAATCCATTCAGCAGATCTCTACTTCTGGTGGGAGAACTTTTAGCTTAGCATAAATCATTGAATCAGATTAGACCATTAGCATCTCGCTCAAAATCAGAATCAGAAAGAGCTTTATTGCCAGGTATGTTCACACTTATGAGGAATTTGTTTTGGTGACAGAGCTTCTACAGTGCAACAGAATTACAGAGACAGGACAAAAAACTGAAAATAAATATATATAAAAAAAATAGAAGTAGATGTTAAATGCAAATATACAAATTGAAAAGTGTATGTACAGGTGTATTGCTATATACAACGTTAAATGTGCAGCTGTTATGTGCAAATGGCATGTAAAGTGTGTTGTTAAATAAGTGTATGTGTGTGTAAGAGTGTATTGCAAGTAGTGATGTTGGTTCCACAATTATTATCATCAAGCGTTCATGAGATGGATTGCCTGAGGGAAGAAACCGTTTCTGTGTCGGGCTGTTCTGGTGCGCAGTGCTCTGTAGCATCGACCAGAAGGTAACAGTTTAAAGAGGCAGTGTGCTGGGTGTGAGGGGTCCAGAGTGATTTTGGCAGCCCTTCTGCTTGCTCTGGATAAGTACAGTTCTTGGAGAGTAGGGAGGGTTGTACCCATGATTCGCTCAGCAGTCCGAACTATTCGACGTAGTCTTCTGAGGTCAGATTTTGTAGCTGAGCTAAACCAGACAGTTATTGAAGTGCAGAGGACTGACTCAATGATGGAGGTGTAGAACTGTTTCGGCAGCTCCTTTGGGAGGTTGAACTTCCTCAGCTGACGAAGAAAGTACAGCCTTTGTTGAGCTTTTTATTTATTTATTTATTTATATATTTTTATTTATTTATTTTTTTACAATGGAGTCAATGTGAGTGTCCCACTTCAGGTCCTGAGACATGGTGGTGCCCAGGAACCTGAATGACTCCACTGCTGCCACAGTGCTGTCCATGATGCTCAGTGGGGGGACAGCAGGGGGGTTTCTCCTGAAGTCCACTATCATCTTCACTGTTTTGAGCGTGTTGAGCTCCAGGTTGTTGTGACTGCATAAAAGGTAAAAAATACATTGAAGCCATGGTACAGCAGCCAACTTCCTTGATTATTATGCCAGAATGAGAGTATAGTTTCTAGTCATACCTGATTCAGTGATCTTAGCTAAGCTAAAAGTGCTTCCGTCATACCCAGAGATAAGATGAATGGATTAAAAAATGGTAAAACTCAACTGTTTAACTCTAGGAAGTTGTAAAGTTAGCCTATTTCAGATCTCACCTATAGTTAAATAATCAGTCATTTCATTAAATAATAATATTTTTAATAATTAGACAAGCATTTGTGGGGAAAATAAACTTGAAAAATGTCCTCTATATGGTGAAGTCTCCTGAATGTTGTCCTCTAAAACCTAAGGTTCTTTCCACTGATGAAAGCAATGAACATTATGTATGGCAAGGAGGGGAAGAAATTATAAGGATTTTTTTTTATTCTGGAGGAGAACTAATCCTTTAACGTTAACCTGACACAACATTAATCCCATTTCCACGCAGTGTTGCACGCCTAAATGTGTCCTTGGTTCCCTTTCACCACCTGATTTGTAAATTCCAAATATCCATGGTCATAAACAAATCTTTAGCCTTGGAGAGCAGGCACCTGAAACTATATGAGCAGCATCTCAAAAATCCACTTTCTCGCCAACGGTCGTCAGACGGATAATCTGACGGGTGAGAGAAACAGCGCGGGTTTGGTAATTCAATCCAGACGGCAGTTTGCTTCTCAGCACTCAGTCGGCTAATGTCATTACGGACAGGACTGTCGTAATGTGTCAGGGGACGAGGCGGAGGTGTCGCGGAGTCAGCGTCTGTAAGGCACACGGCTCCCTCCTCATTTAGCGCTAGATTTCCCAGCAGGCCGCCCCTGAAATGGATTGTTGGCTCTTGGCATGGCAAACCACTCTATCTTACGAAATCTTCCAAGGGAGAGCTTAAAAAATGAGAAGACGCACTCTTTTGATTATTAAGGTCTTGCGTTGTTCGTCTAAGTGATGGAGTAGTTTGAAGTCATGTCAGAATTATCCTACTTGCGAGTTGAGCGTACATCAATAAAAGTCGTAATTGGCAGTGAGAAGTTTTATACATTCTAAATGTAATTAAACACGACACTTTGTTTTGGTTATACAAGGCTGTAAGGGAGATATTCTCTCTAGTTTAGGAAGCTTTCAGAAAGTGCAACTTATGACTAAATCACATTTCACATCATTCATGATCATACCTGGTGTGGACAGTTCATTTTGTGTCCAATCCACACATGAACAAGACTTCCAAAGGATGACTGGAACACTGAGATCTTCTGAGGTAGAATACTCCCTTAGTCCTGGGGTCAAGCTGAATGGTTCTCTTTGCTTAATTGTTCCATTCTGTGCCAATCAGTATCAGTCAACGCGGATACAGTTTTATTTTTCTACCTTGAAGCTGTTAACGGAACTCTCTGGAGTGCAATACAAATGCGCCAGTCGTAGCCTTTGAAATGCAAGTGTAATGTAAACCATGATAAAGATAATGATGATGATCAGGAAATTTCGGGGGGTTTTTTTGGCTCTTTTTTTCTGATGTTTGCTTCATTGAATAACTATAAATAAATAACTAAATACATACATACATAAATAAATAGTGTTCTTCTGCTTAGCCAGCTATAAAGAAACTGGCAACATGACGTGTCCCAGTGCTCATTTCTTTAAAGAAAATGGCTTGACACAAAGAAAAACTTGACAGATCTTCTGCACCATGCAGTAATGTGACTATCTGCACTCCGATCTGCTTATTTATTTAATGAACAGTGCAATGCAGCAGATTATATAAACAAATTGTTGTTTAGTTATCATGATTTTGACTTCAGTCCCAACTTTTAAATTTATATTAACAATAATGTGCTGTTCATTTATTAGATTAGGAGATCAGAGCGTGTGCACTCATAGTTTTTAGTTACTAGTGCAGAGGTCCTATCAAGCGTTAATGTAACATGAACATTTAATGAACATTTTCCCCCTTATTTTCATTGAAGAAATTAAAAGAGGCACACACAATCCACCATCTGGAATTCCAGGCAGAGAATGTTTCTTTTTTAATTGTGGCCTGCTGTACACGGCTTACTAGAACTGTTAGACACGGTAGTGGAAATATGGATAGATATTAGAGATATAGCTAAAAAGATTGGGGTTAGGCATGTATACCAGGCTATTAACCTTTAACCATCAGTTAATAAATGGGATAGGTTTAGGACTGTGCTTCTTTGGTAGGAATGATCTTCCATGACCAACAATAGTTTTAGGTGCACCAATCTAGATTTAGGTGCACATCTTTGTGCAAAATTGACTGTAGTACACTGTTGGTTCAAACCTAGCCTGTTATTTCCCAATCCCATTCCCTTCCACTGTTACATCCATAAATATGAAGACATCAACGAACTGACAAGCTGGTAATAAAATGCAAATCTGTCCTCGGTGCCTATTGAGAATGTCTGAAAGGACCCTTGGGTTGCCTTGGGTTACTTTCCTGTGTATGAAGGCGCATCAATATCCAAACTTGCAGATTAAGAATGATGGCTCTTAGTTTAGCATTCCCCGATTCCCGCTTGTGCACCAGCAATCACTCCTTTGGGTGGCCCAGTGGCCACCGAGCGAATGACAAATGCTACAATCTTCGGTTTAGCCCGAGCACCGGATTCTTTCTCATTAATAACGGAAAATACAACTGCATTTTTCACCAGACAGATTCAGGATGAAAGGGAAGGGATTGTGTGCTTTAGATTCCGGAGACAAGGTTTTTTCAAAGCCCCGGGTGACCTAAAGAAAGGCATTAAACGCTGAGGAATGATTCTGACATAAAAACGAAGGTTAGGGAAGGCAGCTAATCCTACGTTCTGTATTCAAGCACAGAGAGTCTTCAACACACAAGTCTTAGCTGGAGTGTCCTGGTTTAAAAATCAAGCCCTTCTTTAAATTTGCAAACCGCATTAATTCCACCCCCTTTAGGGGACGTGACGAACCTCTAGTTGCACAGGTTAGGAAGATGTATAGCCACACTAGTCCCATTCCTTACTCAGGAATGGAAATTAGATGATTAATTGAGGCCTTACCCCTTGTGTGGCTTGAATTAACAAATGCTGTTTGTGCCAGGACCGCAAGGTTCAGGAAACCCTTGCTACAAATAAAGCAAAGCAGCTTAAATCCTAAGACTTTGTTGAAATCTGTGATCTCTCGAGAAGGTACTTTAATGCCTGTGTCTAAACACCGGCAATTTAAAGATGCACCCTGTGGATTCAGCACAAACAACCTCGGCCTAAACACACTGCTCTTAAATAGGTCATGATCTAGACGAAAGTGAAGTATTTTTGGATTTTTGAGAGGGTAGATATGATTGCGAGCTGACTCATCCTGTTGACAGATGTCTGTATGAAACGGGTTTATGTCTAGTGCCCTTGAGGTCAAAAAATTGGATTACCGTCATTCAGTGGCAGTTGATGTTTCTGCATATTAACTTCTGCTGTTTGAAATTGAGGCTTGCTGAGACAAAAAAGAGGATTATGCATAGATTGTTCAAAGAGTCAATAGCTCCACCATGTGGTTAAAGAAGATAGTTGTCTAAAAATAAATGTAAGGATCGACAGTTAATTCAACTAAAAAGGAAAATTCTATCATGAGTGTAGTATCTTATGGAGTTAACTTTTTAATAAAGGTTCAGCGGCAGAACCACGCTTCACTTTGTCTCCTTAACCAATCACCTACTCCCTAAAACTTCTAGCCTTCTAGTATTGCTCTTCTCGTTTTTTCAAACCCACCATCCCGCCCTTTATTTCCTTACTTCCCATTCACAATTCTATAGCCCTCTTCACCCCTACACTTAGGTTGAATCAGGGGGAGGGTCCAATCACTCTACCAAAATATTAGAGACGGTACCCCCACTCTGTCCCTAGGCATCATCGTAGGATGCCCGATCAACATACCTACCTACCTGTTCACTGTTTATCCTCTTACTTCCCTTCCTCTTCATCCCACCATTCTCTTACCATCCCTTTTATCCCTACAATAAAGTCTAGTTCAAAGTTTGGTGTGGTCATGCTGGTGAATTATCTGTTGAATGAAAGAACACTGGAAACTATTAGACAATGACTTCCATTGTCCATTTCCAAGCCTTTTTCTTTTCTTCAAAAATATTTCAATAAAAAAAGCAACCTATTAAGTTTGGTAACCATATAAGGGTAAGCAAATGCTTTAAGAAAAATGCTCAAAACATTATAATTTAACAAACAAGTCAATGGATTTTCCAAAAAACATATGACATGTCAAGTTTATTAACAAATAACATCTTTACCCAGTTTTGTACAACTGTAATATAAGCCTCAAACCACACTTTCTTCAAAATGTCCACAGTCTAGCAGAATTAAATTTCAGAAAACACCTTTCTGCATCGTAGAACGTATAATCAAATATAGGTTCAACAGGTGAGCCAGGATTGGTCCATGTTTAATGCATCTTGTGCTTATTGGGCAACTTTCTGCGATCCTTTGTGGCATTGCGTTTCCTCTTCTTACTCAAGAAGTTGTCCAGTTTTCCACTCTTTTTAAGCTCACTGTACTTCTCCGCCAATTCCAGCTTCTTCTTGTCAGCTGTAGAGAGATTATATAGATGTCAAGCATTCATACATACGCAGGTGATTGAATGTTTCTTTATGACATGATGCACACTTCTGAATATTGTCAGTAGGTATGTTTCCATCCACCTGTTTTTGTGCAGTTTGGAATATCGTATAATAAAATGCATAATGGAAATGCGCAGATGCACATACATTTTGAAAATTGCATATAATAAACTTATGAGTAAGATGCACTTTATGCGATCAGATAAAATGTGCATGAACTATGATGGTAGTAATTTATTATATAAGAAACAAGGCCCAGAGCGGCTTTATCTAACACAGCAAATGTTCTTTTTCTTTTTGATATTTGGCACCAGTTCATTTTTAATTAACGATTGATGATTTTGTTCTCTTTGACTCCTTTGATGGAAATGGTGCTTTATTCGCAAATGTTTTTTGCAATATTCCAGTTTTGCGCATAAATCTAAGTTGCATCTTTGGATGGAAACTGCTGAATATGGCGAGTTTTACAAATACTTGTTATTATAACTTTCACATGTGCTGTAAACAAATATGGAAAAGGCAAATGGTCAAGGGACGAGTTGAAATGTATGGCATATTTACATTTCTTCAAGTAGAAAGGTTTGTGTCCCTGGCCGACAAGCTCTCTTTGTTTGCGCTTGAACTCCAGCTCCTTTTCTCTCTCCTGTTCTTGTCTCTGTCGGGCCCTCTGCTGGTTGTCCTGTGTTATGTACATACACAGATTAGATAAACTGCAATATTAAAGGTTATCAAAACAATAAAGATGTGTTACATAATTGTCTTTCAAATATTCAAGTTTAAGGCAACACACAGCAGGAGAATAGAGTAATAAGATGCTACTTGGGGTCAATTTATATGACAAATCTAAAGTGAGCCCTTTTGAGGTTTAAATCAAGACCAAAATTATTCATACCCCTGGCGCAACATTGTGGGGGAAAATAATAATATATTTCTTAGCATTTACTTACATTTGAACAAAAACTTTAAGTCAGAATTTGCCAGGGGTATGAATAATTTTGGACTTATCTATATATACATTTTCTAGTTTAGATCGTACGTTTTGCTCTTTCTTTTACTTTCTTATTATCTTATTATATTGTCACAGTTAAAACCAATGTTTGTTCTTCTTGTTCTGTTTATATACAAAAATGTAAGATTTGTAAAACATTGTTTATAAATCCAGCAAGTTTTGTAAAACAGTGGTTATCTATGCAAATTCTTTTTTTAAGTTAAAGTAAAAATAATGCAATGCATACATTTCTAGCAGAAAAATCTACACACTGGTTAAAGTCAGGCAAAAAATTCTCGTTTACGAAAATAAAAAAAATGTAGAATGGAATAAAACTAATCCCTTCAGAATACAGATATGAAAAAAACTCTGAAGTTTGGTGTGGAAATGCATGGCTCATTACAGAAAGAAAAATAATAATAATTTTGAGAAAAATATGCAGTTTAATTGAAATTAGTGTCATAATACAGCAAACATACCATTCTCTTGAGCAATGCTTTCAGTTCTTCTTGTTTAGCTTTTGATTTGGTTTTCTTGAGTTGCTTTCTCACCGCCTGAAACAAATAGCGTGCAAATAATGCATTAATCAACAAACATTAATCAACGAGGCGTTTGCGATTTTCACAAACCTGCGCTTCCTTTTCTTGGATGTTCTTGATAAATTTGTACGTCTGATTAAAGATTTCAGGTTTGTATTCCCCTGAGAGGTCATCAAAGCGAGGGTCTCTGGAAATCTGAAAAAGTCATGATTGCATGATGAAAATCAGGTCTTCATTGTTCGAGCAAATGCTAAATGGACAGTTCACCCAAAAATGAAAATTTACCCATCGTTAAGTGTTTACAGACCTTTAAAAGTTTCATTTAGCATCCTGCTGAACGCAAAAGAAGAAATTTTGAAGCATGTTGGCCATTGATATTCATAGTAGGAAAAAAAATGGCTACCAGTTTCCAACATTCCTCAAAATATCATCTTCTTGGAGGCGAGTAAATGATGAATAATTTTCTATTTTGGGGTGAAGCATCCTTTTAATTAATGAAAATATGAGACATACCATTTTCTTTACAGGAACCACTTTTCGAAGGAAAGGCACGCGCTGCTTTGCAGAAATCTCTTGAGGTCTAAGACAAAACGGACAATCAGACAAAATATACTCAAGAGCCACAAACAGCTAAACAAAATAACTAGCAGAATTTTTTAATAGTTTTAAATAAGGACATAAAATAATTCAAAGATGGTTACACTTGTATTTTAAAGCAAAATAAAGCAAGTTGAGCTGGTCAATTGTAAAATGTAAAATATTCCACATTGTTTTTTTTAATAAAACTTTTAATAAAACTGGCGTGATACATTTTTTTAATACTTAATTAGGAGACTTAAAAAGACAAATATTTTACATGTTGCTCAGGCTCTGAAAATTTATTGCAGTAAAATAAGTTTAAGAAGCAGCAAAATTACAAAAAATAAATGAAACAGATTAAAATAAGTTTTTTTAAATAAGAGGTTTAAAGGAAATGTTAAAATAATGACAACAAATACACAACATTTTTAATGCATTACATTTTAAATGAAAAATTTGGTTAAAAAAAACATTGTAATAGCAGCAAAAATATAAAAAATAATTAAAACAACTGAAGCTAAAGACAACCACTTGTCTTGAAAATTAGAAAACAATCACATTTCCTAATTTATTTTAAATAAAAATAAGAAATAGCAATAGAAACGAAAGTTCATTTAGAACACATTAGCTACACAAACTAAAAGTAGATCAAATAACTAAAGCTAAATTGTAAGTTAGTTTATATATATATATATATATTAGGGCTGTCAAAATTAGCGCGTTAACGCACGCTGATTAATTTGAAATATTGAACGCGTTAAAAAAATTAACGCATTTAACGCAGTGGTAGTTTTTTCTTATTTCCTGTTCTGGCCGACGTGTGTTCAGGGCCGGCGCGTCCACAGAGGCAGCCGAGAAGGGCGGCAGAATAGTGAGCGAACCCCCCGCGACACCTACCCCCTCCATCGGCGAGTATAAAAGCCTAGAGGTGCGCGTGCATTCAGCGGAGGCGCGCGATGCAGCGCCAGGCGAAAGTATAAATCCAGCTTAACCCGCGACACCTACTCCATCCCTCCCGGTCCGCAGGTTCATCCCCGAACCGGTCACTTTCTTTTTCACTTTTGGGTTGAGGGCGGCGCGATGATGAACGCGACCATGCGCGTTGATGACTCTGAAGGGAGTCGCTTATACCGTGTGAGCGCGCTGTACTGCCCGCGTTGTCTCTCTGTGTGTGTGTGTGTGTGTTTAAGAGAGAGTGTTTGTGTATGTGTGGATATCCTAACGACAAGATTAAACGCCTAACATCGCAGACAGTCGCTCAAAGCAGTTTAGAATTTAATGTCAAGAGATGGGGGACCAAAGTCCATGTAAGAAGTCTAGCCTATAGTCTTTAGTACGTGACTTTGATGTACCCCTTGGTGCTTCTTGCATCCTTGTCACAGCACCAGTGGCACAGAAATTAAGTGCTCTCACAAGCACGTGATTCTGCTTGTCTCACTCTTAGGTCACATGTCAACAGACTGGACTGTCTTAGCAACTACTAAAATGCTAAGGAGGACTAAGCAAAATTGTTTCTAGTTAATAATTAATGTTCTCAACTTGCAAAACAACTTTACAATGAATACAATTGTTTGTATTCAATACTTTATTATTATAATTTTCCAATTTCCATATTTGCAATGCCTGTATTTTGGATTTTTTTGTAGTTCACTTAGAATCCAACATGGAAATAATTAAGTTTGTTATTAGCATTGATTGTTTTAAAATTCAAATGGCACTTACATGCCTGTGTTTTTATTTCTGTAATAAATACGGCTTTTCGTGATTAATCATGATTAATCACAGACAAAAGTGTGATTAATTAGTTAATATTTTTAATCAATTGACAGCCCTAATATATATATATATATATATATATATATATATATATATATATATA
>CAIGQQ010037719.1:8412168-8423048 GCA_903798035.1 Danio albolineatus | reverse complement strand
TGTATATATATATATATTTTTTTTTTCATCTTCTCTTGGGAGGAGATGTTCACAGTTCTGAATTATTGAGTCATAACAAAAGAGTCCCCAAAAATCTGTGACTCTAAAATGTCCAAATAAATAAATATATATAATAATAATAAAAAACAAATAAAATATATAGGAATTTATGCAAATTAGTGTATATTTAATCAAATTATTGAATTTAATTATATATATATATATATATATATATATATATATATATATATATATGATGTGAAGCAACTGCTTTAAATACCAGCTCTTTCTTTCACACTTTTGTCTGACCTTTGCGCATAAAAGCTCCTTTTGGCTGATCTATGATATCCAGAGGAAGGGACTCATAGTTGGCCACAGGGTCTTCTTTCATTTGCTTGAATGTTGCTCTTTCCACCACTTTATCGATGGCTGCGTCTGACAGATTCTTGCCAACAAACTCACAGATTTTCACAATGACAGGTCTGAGGTCCTGATGTAAGATTTGTGCATGTTATAAGATTTTAATAACTCTTGACGGAAAGATTAAAGGATTGTAAACCAAACCCTTGTCTTACTTTGATCATCTCTTCATAAGTCAGGATCAGGATGTTGTATTTGTCCTTATTCGTCACCCATCCCATAACATGGTCAAACCAGGAACCACCAATCACTAAAAAGAGACACAGCATGAATGTTTTCAAGGTCACTCCTTTAACCTCTTAACTGTCTCCCCAATTTGTGAACATAGACATGAAAATGACACTGCCATTCTTCAACGCTTTGGTGCGTAGATTTAAGCTTGTCTTATTTTAACAAAGAAACTTGTCAGATTGTAGCTGAAGTCAAAATAAGTTTTTCAAGAGTGAAATAAAACAAAAAATATGTGCCTTTAATTTTGTGAAAATAATAAAACAGGAAATGTATATTTGAATATATTACATATAATTTGTATTTTACAAAAGCTGTTTTAGCCAAAATTTGACAGAAAATCTAAGCTACATGTATGAAAAAAAAAGAATTCCATATTTGAGTTAGGCTTAACCCTAACTTAACTCTAACTCATACCTCAAAAAGCTTTCAGTAAAAATCTGTTTGGTCGCAGTACCAGACATCATCACCAGTTGACATTCATATGAACCATATTTTCTCATTCTTTGACAATATTTGTAAAGTAGACATCAAATTCTCTAAAAACAATACCTACACCTTATGATATATAATGTTAAAATTTAAATGTGTATGTATATTTTTCGCTCCTGTATTTGATATAATATGCATTCACTGACAAATGTATAATTTACAATAGAGAAGTATATGCAATATTTAAAATAGATGAGATATGATACAAAAATAGGTTAAACATTTATTATAAATAAATAATTTATAGATAAAATTAAGTTATATTATTACATTACAAACTATTGTTTATCTGATTTATTATTATTATAATTATTATTATTTACTTATAAATATATCTGTTGTGCAGAAATGTTGCTCTTACTGCATCCTGTAAAGAAATTCTCTAAGACCTCGTCGTAACTCTTGGAAGAGTCCAGGTTTTTCATTTTGTTGGAGAAATGAAAATACGACACTATGACGTCTTTGGGGTTCCTCATGACGTAGATGACCTGGCAGCAAAAACAAACAAGCTTAAAATCCGCACGCTTGCCTGACCTCAAAACAGTCAAATCGACTGAAAAGCTTGTACACACTTTTCCTTTTCTCTGGAGAGCTCTGGGCATCAGGGGCTCCAGTAAATGCGAACAGAAGAGTCTTGGAGATGGACGTGTGTTGTAATTGTCCCCCTTTTCCCGATACTCAATCCAGGGCATTTGCTCGAATGTGATTTGGTTGACTTTCTCCGGGAAATCCTCCTCGTATATTAAAGTCATAATCCTTTGGGTCCACACTGTACCTGAGAGAGACATATAGAAATACACTGAGCTTTTAAAGCAGAAAATGCAAAATATTCCTGTTATATAACAGACATTGATGTCCAAAAGCAAAGTTTAGCTAGTTTAAGTCTTTTTGACATTAACTACATTTTGACATTAAAAATATATTAAATGTCAACCTCCATGAACCAAAATTAAAACTAAATTAACTTCAAGGTCAAGAAAATACATTTTGATTTACATTCTGGTTTATGGAGGTTACGTTTAATATATTTTACACTCCAAAAAGAGTGTGGATGGAGATATGATGAATACATTGTTTAACATATAAAAACAGATAAACAAAAGTAGATGTGATGCTGTCTATTAGAGTGGCACTGAAACATGACCAAAAATGCATTTGTAGATTTTTAAAATGTAAATTAATTTTGTGCAAAATATTTCATAGACCTATATATCATATTTTGAAATTCATTGAAAATTATAAAATACATATTTACTTTAATCCTGCTGAGTTTCACAATTACAGTATTTACTACACACTTACCAGATTTGGGGAAGGTAACAACAAAGACATCGTCATCCCTTATATCAAATTCCTGTAAACTGTCAATATATTCTGGAGTAATGTCGTAGTTGGTTTCCATAGTCAGGACAGTTCCTTTGTACTTTAACAGTTTGTCACTAATCATTTTGCATTCCTCTTGAGCCATGTTTGATGTCTTTCTGAGCCAGAATCAGCAAGACTGTAAACCACTGAGTACAGCCTGTTATATCCAGTGCTAGATTTCACTGAGAAAAGAGCTTATCGTTGCTATTACACAATATAGAGTTAAAGGGTTATTTATTTATAACCAACCTTTGAACTAGGAGAATCAACTTAAATCTTTATTATTGTCATAGAAGGTTATGGGAACCTGGACAGTAAGTATATGAACAGTTTATTATAGGATGGTAGTTAAACAGAGACACATGAAACAGGTTGCAGGATGGAGATGGCTTGATTGGAGAGATGATATGTGGAATATGATTGGGAATCAGGAGAGGAGAGAACCTGACACAGAGACCAGACGATTACGGAGGTAACCAGGAGATTTGATAAATACCAGACAGGGAACCAGGAATGAGAAGGACCAGACACAGAGAACAAACGGAGACCAGGCAGTCTACCAGGAGGGATCAACACTATAGACACAGACATGAGAGGTCACAAGGAACAGGGAGAGATGAGTAACTGACCGTATAGAGAGTGCAGCCGTATGTTGATGCAACAAGCCTGGACACAGAGTGTGGAGTGAATCATGCTTAAATAATGCTGGTGTCATGAAGTGCAGGTGTGGGTCTGATCAGAATACAGGGTAGGGTGATCATGGTGATTGTGAGAGGGGAGAACCTGGTCTGATTGTGACATTACCACCCTCTCCATGGCGGTCTCCCAACGCCAAATGCCTCCTATACGACTTAGGATGGGATGTGGAAGTTCATTCCGAGGACCAGATTCAAGGAAGATAGGAATGGGTGCAGGACATGGTTTGAGGTAACACAGGGGTGAAAGACCAAGCTTGTGCAGAGGAGGTGAACCAATGACTTGGAGATGCAACAAGACAGGCCAGGGAGAGAGATGGGGACCACTTAGGAAGGATCAGGGCAGGACAAATAAGGTTGGTGACCCCTGGAGCGCTGACAGGACTGGTAGTCTGGGAACGCCAGTAGGATTGGAAGCCTCGGACCCGCTGGCAGCGCTGAATGCCTGCAAAACTTTGGCAGGGCTGGGGGCCAGGGGATCGTCGATTAACCTGGAAATCAAAGGGGTACCAGCCATGGAAAAGGCCTTGAAGATCCGAGGGGTATCATTTGGGCCATAAGCTTGGGGAATGCAGGTAAGATTGAAGACCTGAGGAGTGTGGACAAGGCTGGGGGCCTGGAAAGCACCGGTAAGGCTGTTTCCCCTGAGGGGTACTGGCAAGGTTGCAGGCCTGGGGAGCATGAGTAGGGCTGGAGGCCTGAGGGGCTCTGGCTGGGCCAAAAGCATGGGGGCAGTGTTGACAGTACTGGAGGCCAGGAGTGCACTGGCTGGCCTTGAAGGCTGTGGCAATGGCAATTGGGTTGGAGGATTGGTGGGACACCGGCTGGGCAGAGCGTCTGAGTACTGCAGGCAGGACAAGGATCCAGGCTGAGACTGGCAGGGCCAGGAGTCTATGCATCGCAGGAAGAACTACTGTAGGAGTAGTTCTAACATTGGTTGGGTGAGGATTCTGCGAACTGCAGGTAAGGCAAGGAATTCGGGCATTGCCGGCAGAGTCAGGATAAGGATCGCTGCAAGCTGGGTGAGAGGTCTGGATACTGCCGACAGGGCAAGAAGTTTTGGCATGAATGGCAGGGTGAGGAATTGGGGCTGTGGAGGTGGCACACAGAGTTTTGGGCACTGCAGTCTGGGCAAGGTGCTGGTTAGGAGCCGGAAGGGTGAAGATGGTCACGGCCAATTGGGGAACTCTGGAGACCATCCTGGCTGTTCGGGGAACTCTGAAGACAGCTATGACTAATCAGGGAACTGCGGAAATGGCTCTGGCCATTTGGGGAAATTTGGAGACAGCCTTGGCCATTTCAGGAACTCTGTAGATGGCTCTGGACATTTGAGGAACTCTGGAGATGGCTTTGGCCAATCAGGGAACTCTGGAGAAGGCTCTGGTCGTTCGTGGATCTGTGGTCGATCAGGGGATCTGGTGTTTGTCCTTGATTTCACGTTTGACAGTTGGGGGTTTCTGGAAAATCTTGCAGCCACCACACAGGGAATTCAGGGAGATTTGGTGTTTGTCCTTTGGGGAATTCAGACAGTACTTTTTGCAGTGATGCAGATGAGATTAAACATTGTAGCCGGAATTCATTGTAATTGTTCTCAATGTCAAAGCATGGCACTAATCTAGTTGTGAGGCCAGTATTGACAGTAATTTTGGATGTTAAACTGAGGTCCTGACTTTCTGTGGTTGTTAACAATGCCAGGATGTCCTTCGAAAAAGAGTAGGGATTTAACCTGTCCTGGCCAAATTTTGTCAACTGGCCTCTGTTCATCATGACCTTCTAACCTTCCCCATATCACAATTGGCTTCATTACTTTGTCTCCTCTCCACCAATCAGCTGGTTTGTGGTGTGCGGTTTGGCTCAATATGGCTGCCATCGAGTCATCTAGGTGGATGCTGCACAATGGTAGAGGATGAGGAGATTACCCCCCAAAATGTGTAAAGCGATTGGTTTGAGTGTCTAGAAAACCGCTACATAAATGCAAGGAGTTATTGTTATTATTAAGTACTCGATGGTGGTGGTGGTGTTTGCGATACCTGCTTAAGTGAGTCCACAATCACCTGAAAAGGATTGTAACAGCTCTTTTGTGACTGTAATGGTCTAGCCTTCTGTCACAGAAGGATATGGGAACCAGGACAGTGAGTATATGAACAGTTTATTATATAAGGACGGTTGTTAAACAGAGACATATGAAACAGGTTGCAGGATGGAGATGGCTTGACAGGAGGGATGATACGTGACATATGATAAGAACCAGGAGAGAAGGGAACCAGACACGGAGACCAGATGATCACCAGGTGAAGGGTACCAGATATGGAGATTCAACCAATACCAAATGGGAAACCAGGAACAAGGAGGACCAGGAGGGATTAACAATAGGATAAAAACACAGATGCGGGAGATTGCAAGGAGCAGGGAGAGGTGAGTAAATTTAAATAAATGTTAGACATTGACCGTATGGAGAGTGCAGTTCTTCGTTGATGTTTCAAGGCCGGACACATCGTGGGGAGTGATGTGTGCGTGTATACAGGAATGCTGGAGTGATGATGTGCAGGTGTGGGTCTGATAAGAATACAGATGAGGGTGATCATGGTGATTGTGAGAGGGGAGAACCTGGTCTGACTGTGATAATTATCAGTTATACATTTAAATAGGAAATGTAAAGTTAAGAAGACATGATCTGTAGTGTAACACACTCCTTAAAAATACTGTAAAAGTTCTCATTGAGAATGATGGTTTCATGAAGAACATTTAACAGCAGAAGAACCTTTTCATGTTTTTTTTAGCAGGGAAAAGGTTCTTTAGATTATTGAAATGTTCACCACATTTAGTAAAAATAGTTCTTTATGTAACTACAGAAGTTATTTTATTACTGTGAAAGCATCTTTTTGGTTCTGCATGGCACCTTGTATTCACCAATAATTATAGACTGTGGTGTGATAAAATGTTTGCCCCTGATTTTCTTTTTTCTTTTTTTGCATGTTTGTCACAATTTAATGTTTCAGATCATCATCTTTTTTTTAAAATATTAGTCTAAGCTGAAGACATGCAATGTAGTTTTTTAAATAAAGGCTTTTATTTTTAAGGAAAATCAAAATCCAAAACTACATAGTGCCTTGTGAACAAGTGTTTGCCCCTAAACCTAATAACTGGTTGGGAAATCCTAAGTACAATCAAGCATCTTTGATACCTTGCAATAAGACTGTTACAGCTCTGTGGGAGAATTTTGGCCTGGTTATGTTTGCAGAAAAATTGTAATTTAGCCACACTGGAGGGTTTTAGAAAATGAGCCGCCTTTTAAGGTCATTCCACAGCATCTCAATTGCATTGAGATCAGGACTTTGACTAGGCCACCTCAAATCTTCATTTTGTTTTTCTTCAGCCATTCAGAAGTGGACTTGTTGCTATTATCTGGAACTTTTAGGTTGTATGTTGTATGATAATTATTATGATCTAATTTAGATCAGTCGGATGATCATCTTTCTGATAGACTTACGATGCATTTGGGGAACACATCAAAACACTAGGATCAATCGTACAATCATTTTTACAATCTACTTAGACTTACCATGCTTTTAGGAAACAGATACTAACATTTAGTCATTATGATCTACCTGACATATTTTTTATGATCAAACTGTAAGGTTTGTTTTGTAACATTTTATTTGAGATTAGTTTCGGTTTCAGTACTTTACTAAAACTAATTTATCAAACACTTTAAAGTCATGGAGTTATGGCACTCCTGAAAGCTAAAAGGCTCTCTATTGAGAACTTCTGTTCTAGATATACTAACAAAATAAAATATCACGATAGCAGTCATAAACAGACTCAGCAGAAAATGTTTCATGTGATTTATCTTTGTCCTGTATCTTTAAATGGTATCCTTTAAAGGGATAGTTCATCCAGAATATAAAATTTACCCACTCTTTACTCACCCTCAAGTGCTTCCAAATCATTAGTTTCTTTCTTCTGTCAATCACTAAAGAAGATATTTTGAAGAAAGCTGGAAACCTGGAACTATTGACTATTTCCATAGTAGGAAATACAAATACTGTGGAAGTCAATGGTTACAGGTCTCCAGCTTTCTTTAAAATATCTTCTTTTGTGTTCAACAGAAGAAAGAAATCATAAAGCTTTAGAGCAAGTAAAAGGTGAGTAAATGATTACAGAATTTTCATTTTTGGCGAACGATCCCTTTAACCCACATTGAAAATGTCACTGTTCAATGTCACACAGTTCTTTTTTTCTGGCAGAGATTCTGGCAGTTCAGGAGAGTTTACTTCTTACTAGGGCTTTGTACCAGGATAACCCCATCATAAAAAGTCATGTTTGCAGTTCTGAACGTGGATAAGAATGTATTTAAGCAATCATAGTAGGACAAGAACTAGTACATTACCTTAATTAAACCAATAAAACAGGAAGCTGTCTTAAACAACTTGTGCACAAATTAATTTAAAGTGTGGATTTGAAATCATAACATTTATGTTTATGACCTGAACTTGAAAGTGTTTGCGGACATCTACTGGTTTTACAGCCAGTTATCAGTTTTCTTTTCCTGATATGTTTGTGATATGCATTCATATATTCTGCCTTCCTTTTATCATTATGAAAGTTTTAAAGAAGAAATAGTTTTATATCTTTATTGGTTTCAAAATTCACAACTTGAGTTCAGCTACGCAGTTCTGTGATGTCCCAGACCAGGTTAAGAGGCACGTTTTTCATTCTTTCTTCAAGGACATGATCAACACATTCACTCTGAGCCACCGTTAAAGAGTTCTTCCAGTCTCCAACTGTTCCTGAAATACAGTAATAAAACAAAACAAACAAAAGGCATCAATACTACACTTAACATGCCTAATTACAAACATGACGAAAAAAAAAATCTTCTTTTGAGAGGGAAAAATCTGTGACTCTAATACGTACAAATAAATAAATTAATTAATTAATTAATAAAAATAAACTAAATTAAAATAAATGAAAACTGTATGCAAGAAATGTATGCAAATTAGTGTTTAATTAAATAATTTAATTTAATTATTAAACAATTAAATAAAATATGCTCCGTTAGCATATTTAAACAAAATTGTTCTGCAAAAAATGCTTACAATTCTTTTTTTTCCCCTTTTTTCAAAGCTGCTTTAAAAAAAAAATCTATTGCTTGCAATTCTTAAAGGGAAATTAAGATTTTTAGCAACGTGAATCTTTAAATACCAGCTCTTTATTTCTCACGTTTCCCTGACCTTTGCGCAAAAAAGCTCCTTTCGGCTGATCTGTGACCTCCTGAGAAAGGGACTCATAGTTGGCCACAGGGTCTATTTTCATTTGGTTGAACGTTGTTCTTTCCACCACTTTATCGATGGCTGCGTCTGACAGATTCTTGCCAACAAACTTGCAGATTTTCACAATGACGGATCTGAGGTCCTGACGGAAGATTTGTGCATGTTATTATATCTAAGGAGACTTTGATAACTCTTGATGGAAAGATTAAAGGGTCATAAACCAAACTCTTGTCTTACCTTGATCATCTCTTCATAAGTCAGGATCAGGATGTTGTATTTGTCTTTATTTGTCACCCATCCCTTAACATGGTCAAACCAGCAGCCACCCACCACTAAAAAGAGACACAGCATTAGTGTTTTCAAGTTTTAAAAGAGTAAAATAAAGCAAACGTTATGTGCATTTAAATCAGTAAAAGTATATTTTAATATTACATATAATATGTGTTTTACAAAAGCTGTTTTAGCCCAAATTTGATAGAAAATCTAACCTAAATATCTGAACAAACTGTATTCCATATTTCAAGTTATGGTTAACCTTAACCTAACCCTAACTCGTACCTCAAAAAATGAGCTTTCAGTAAAAATTTGTTTGGCCGCAGTACCAGACATCACCACCAGTTTACATCCAGTCTCCCTTGGTGACAATGTGATGGCGCCCCCTATTTCTTTGTGTGTTTTGAGCAATATTAACCATACTTTTTCATACTTTGACAATATTTTTATAAAGTAGACATCAAGTTTTAAAGTAGTATGGCCAGTTTGGTAATGTATCATTTGATCTGAGGCTCTGAAAAACATCTAAAATATATTTTACACTTGGATTGCTGTAGCTAAGTACTGCTTTAAGACTCTGGTCCGATCCTTGTCGCAACTTAATAAATAACATTTGCTCAGTAATATCTATCAAACTTCAGTCACCTACTCAGTCATTAAGTTATCAAATGGTATATAGTTTGTCAGTATTGCTGTATGTGTGAGTGCAAATTATTCCACAGGTTAAAGGGCGATGGTAAATGGAATTTAATCTCTTATGCTTTCTACATGACATAATACTAAAAACAGTGGTATTTTATGTAATTAGAAGACTAAGACATTTCCAAAGATAAACAGTTTAATTAAATTAACATTTCATTGAAATATAGTAAAACCTAAGCCTCCAGCTATCTGGTAGAGTTAAATATAGAAAAGTATGTGTAATATTTACAATTGACAAGATATGATACACAAAATGGGCTAAATATTTGTTATAGCTTACAAGACAATTTTTTAAATGTATTTTATTTACATTATTGCATTACAAACTATTGTTTATCTGATTTATTATTATTATTATTATTATTATTATTATTATTATTATTATTATTATTATTATTATTAACTAGTAATTGTATGTAAATGTATGTGCAAAAATGTTGGTCTTACTGCATCCTGTAAAAAATTTCTCTAACATCTCGTCGTAACTCTCAGAGGAATCCAGGTTGTGCAATTTGTTAGAAAAATGAAAATACGACACCATGACGTCTTTGGGGTTCCTCATGACATAGATGACCTGACAGCAAAAACAAACAAACGTATTGAAACCCACACGCCCGCCTGACCTCAAAACAATCTAATCGACTGAAAAGCTTGTACACACTTTTCCTTTCCTCTGGAGAGCTCTGGGCATCAGGGGCTCCAGTAAATGCGAACAGAAGAGTCTCGGAGATGGACGTGTGCTGTAATCTTTCCCTTTATCCCGATACTCAATCCAGGGCATTTGCTCGTACGTGATTTGTTTGGCTTTCTCTGGGAAATCCTCCTCGTATATTAAAGTCATGATCCTTTGGGTCCATACTGTACCTGAGAGAGACATATAGAAATACACTGGGCTTTTAAAACAGAAAATGCTAAGCATTCCTAACATTGATGACCTAATGCAAAGTTTAGCAAAGACATTTACTTTCTGATATGGAAAATATAGTAAATTTAACCTCTGTGAACCAAAAGTTACAATTTTTATTAATTTTGATTTAAATTTTGGTTCATGCAGGTTGACATTTAATATATTGTGGAGTGTGGATGAAGATATAAAGAATACATTGTTTAACATACAAAAAAGATGAACAAATGTAGATGTGATTTTGTCTATTACAGTGGCAGTGCAGTTAAGAAGTTTACACTGCAAAAAAAATCAGTGTACATTTAACTCAATTTGAGTTTAACTTAACACTCCTTGGGTGTACATATGGCTCCCTTTATTTTGGAGTTAAAATAACACTTTCTAAAGTGTGAAATTTGTACTTTACTCACAGAGTACATTTTAACACAGCAAGAGTTTATTCTTACATCAAACTGGAGTGCCAAAGTGTTAAAATATTAAATTGTACATTACTCACAGAGTTCATGTGTATATAAGCTAATGAGTGCA
>CAIGQQ010037719.1:8396669-8411768 GCA_903798035.1 Danio albolineatus | reverse complement strand
ATATATAAATAGTATGGAAGTAAATAGTCAACATTCTTCAGTTTATTTTTCTTGTTCCAATCATAAGAAAGAAACTTAAAGAATGTAAACTATGTCTTTAAAGCAATCGACATATTAAAAAAATTATAGTGATAACAGTATTTTTCAGTTAATTTTTTTACCCTCATTTGCATTATCATCCGAGGTAAATTAAGATAGGCTCAGTGAGTTACATTATGTTTAGTAATGTCTGACCTTTGCGCAAAAAAACTCCTTTTGGCTGATCTGTGATCTTCCGAGGAACAGACTCATAGTTGGCCACAGGGTCTTCTTTCATTTGCTTGAATGTTGCTCTTTTCACCACTTTATCGATGGCTGTGTCTGACAGATTCTTGCCAACAAACTCACAGATTTTCACAATGACAGATCTGAGGTCCTGATGGAAGATTTGCACATTATATCTTAGGAGATTTTAATACCTCTTGATGGAAATATTAAAGGGTCATAAACGAAACTGGTCTTACCTTGATCATCTCTTCATAAGTCAGGATCAGGATGTTGTATTTGTCCTTATTTGCCATCCATCCTTTAACATGGTCAAACCAGCAGCCACCCACCACTAAAAAGAGACACAGCATATATATTTAATGTCTCAATGTCATAGTTTTCATATATGTTTCGTTTTATATTTTTACAAACTACTGTTTATCCGATTATTATTATTATTATTATTATTATTATTATTATTATTATTATTATTATTTTTATTATTATTTACTAGTAAATGTATTTGTAGTGCAAAAATGTTGCTCTTACTGCATCCTGTAAAGAAAATCTCTAACATCTCGTCGTAGCTCTTGGAAGAATCCAGGTTTTTCATTTTGTTGGAGAAATGAAAATACGACACCATGACGTCTTTGGGGTTCCTCATGACGTAGATGACCTGATAGCAAAGACAAATTAAAAACAGCAAACCTCAAAACCTCAAAACAATCGAATCAACTGTAAAGCTTGTACACACTTTTCCTTTCCTCTGGAGAGCTCTGGGCATCAGAGGCTCCAGTAAATGTGAACAGAAGAGTCTTGGAGATGGACGTGTGTTGTAGTCTTTCCCCTTTTCTCGATACTCAATCCAGGGCATTTGCTCGTACGTGATTTGTTTGACTTTTTCTGGAAAATCTGCCTCGTATATTAAGGTCATGATCCTTTGGGTCCATATTGTACCTGAGAGAGACATATAGAAATACACTGAGCTTTAAAACGGAAAAATGCTTAATATTTTTTAAGAGAAATTCCATGCAAATATCAATCACAATAGCAAAAACCTTTCTAAGTTTTGTGTGTGGTTTTTTTACAGCACTGTAAAGATACTCATAATGTCGCTGTCAGTGTTTTTAAACATTTTGATTTGACAAAGTCACACAAGTGGCAATTTCAGAGAAATGTCACATCCGTTTTTTCTCTCAATTGCAAACATGTCAAATAAAATCTTCTTTGTTCTGCAGAGAGCCATCTCTTATCCTTTTGATTAACATGAATTATTTTAGGTTGTGCAGTGTAATTCAAAGAATTTCTGCAAAGTAGCCTGTGGTGTTAGTAAATTTTTTGGGTCACATCCATAACACATGATTATTTTTAAAACATAAAACACCTTTACAGATTGATATTTTTTTTGACCCCATACTTTTTTGGGCATTGTTGTGGAAAATATAAACAGACATTTCAATATAGTGTTAACATATAATTATGTGAACTTATCTGTTTTACTGCGAACGTCACATCTATAACACTGGAGTTGCTCTCACACAACATTGATGTCCTAATGCAACGTTTAGCTACAGTAGCTAGTTTTGGTTGATGAAGGTTGACATTTAATATATTTTATTCTCCAAAAAGGATGGAGATATAAAGAACACATTCCTTACCATATAAAAAGATTAACCACAGATATGGCTACTAAGAACGCACGAGTGATCTAAAGTGGTGTCGCATCTTACTGCAGTAGTGCGCGTCAAAGCACAACATGGTCTAACACAAGAAAGACATGACCAGCAGGGGGCAGTTATGTAACACAGTGAACCTACTGAACTGATATACTGTAGCAGCCAGAGTCACGTGAGCAAAAGCAGAGAGGTGTGACGCTCCGCTAAACATTCCTCCATGCAGGTCGTGCAAACCACCCAAATCAACCGCACCATAACATTCTGCTCACTCTCGCCGGTAAACCAATACAACTCAGATCCCAGCAGACATAAAATTTCTCTAGTAGGCTAATTCTATTTTTTTGCTGCCTAAATTTAGAAGACTTTGATAAAATGAGTTTCTATTTCAAAGCGGCATTCTTTCTTGTGCTTTTTTTATTTCAGTACAGTTTTTAAATAATATTTAATAGGCCTACATCAACTGTGTATTTATAGCCTATTTATTTAGACAGCTGTGTGTGTTATACTATAGTTTAACTGACTGTTACCCTATTTTAAACTGGAGCTCTGAGCATAATTCGTATCACAAATTTGCCTCCACAACCACGTCTTATTAATGCATATCCTTGTTTTAATTAATGTTATACTTTGATAATTAATTATGAAATGGAATAATTCATTCCTGAAATAGTTCTACTAAATCTATGAAACTAAAAAAAACAACTTACTAATGAATTCATGGTATTTAAGCCTGCATGAACAACAGAACACTTACTGTAATATAGATGTGATTATTGTCTGTAACATACGTCATAGACCGATATACTGTATTATATTTAAAATAGACTTGAAAAAAAAAGATTTTTACTTTATGGTAGATGCTGCCGAGATTCACACTTACCAGATTTTGGGAAAGTCACAACAAAGACATCATCATCTCTTGTATCAAAATCCTGTAAACTGTCAATATATTCTGGAGTAGTGTCGTGGCAGATATCCACAGTCAAGACAGTTCCTTTGTACTTTAACAGTTTGTCACTTAGCATTTTCCATTCCTCCTGAGCCATGTGTGATTTTTTTCTGAGCCAGAATCAGCAAGATTGTAAACCACTGAGTACAGCCTTTTATATACAGGGCCAGATTTCACTGAGAAAAGATCTTATCGTTGTTTTTGTGCTCTGTGCCAAAGTGTATTTATTTATAAACAACCTTTGAACTTGGAGAATCAAGTTAAGTCTTTATTAATAGTTATACATTTAAAAAAGAAAATTAGTAGTAAAGTTCAGAAGACATGGTCTGTAATATCACACACTCCTAAAATACTGTAACGGTTCTCATTGTCATTGATGGTTCCATGAAGAACCTTTAACGCCAATGGAACCTTTTCATCCAAAAGGGGTCTTACAGTGAGAGGGTTCTTTTGGTTATTGACATGTTCACCACATTGAGTAAAAGTGGTTCACTGTTGATTCTTCATGGTTACTTGCATTACACCTTTATACACCCCTCACGAATCTATCTTTTAAATTCATATTTTTAATAGGAAGCTTTACAATATTATATTTGCGCATATACATTAGAGAAGTCAGTACTGAAGCTGGAAACCTGGAGCTTATCTAACAAAATAACTTACGATAACGGTCCAAAAACTAGTACACCCAAATTTATGTTATAGAAAAGTATAACATACAAATTTTTTAAAAAGAGGAAAAATCAGGAGACACAAAAAAAAAATGGAAAAACTTAGTTGAAATTTTGTATTCAGCTCAATTCATGTTTATTTCTCAAGCGCTTTTACAAAGTAGACAAAGACGTTTTAGTACATTAAAACCGTGTTAGTCCAGTCCAATATTTTGCTTGAGTTTCATTGTATTATCTTTTAATTTCTAAATATGTTTGGTGACTAAAATATTATGTTAATAAAAATGTCTGTTTAATAAATCTGTTTTGTTTAAAAACACCAAAATACATTGGCTATATTTACTGAGAAAAGGATATTATGGGGTGTACTCTATGCTGAGCACTAATACATATACATATATACACAGTATATATATATATATATAATGTACTCACCCTTTACTCACCCTACTTTCTTCTGATGATCACTAAACAAAATATTTTGAAGAAAGCTGGAAACCTGTAACTATTGACTTCCATAGGAAAAACAAATACTGCGGAAGTCAGTATACAAGTTTTCAGCTTTCTTTAAAATATCTTCTCTAGTGTTCAACAGCAGAGAAAAAAAAACCTCAAACAGGTTTAGAACAAGTGAAAGGAAATTTTCTGCGATTTGGCGAACTTTAATTGAACTATAACCATTGATTCTGCTCTGGAACAGTACAGGGCTTCTCTATCGCAATATACACACCCCTGTAACCTTTAGTGGAAAAGAGAAAAAAATTCAACTACATTGAAAAAAAATTCTTGCTGCCTTAAATATTTTAGCTGATTCAAATAAACTTTTCTAGCCATTTCAACTTACATCAATCAAGCTTACTAAAAGTATTAAGTTAAACTTAACTAAAAACATTCATTCTTTTTTTTTCCCGGCTTAGTCCCTTTATTAATCTGGAGTCGCCACAGCGGAATGAACTGCCAACTTATCCAGCACATGTTTTACGCAGCGGATGCCCTTCCAGCCGCAACCCATCTCTGGGAAACATCCATACACACTCATTTAAAACATACACTACGGACAATTTAGCCTACAATTTAGCCTACTTGTACCACATGTCTTGGGGGAAACCGGAGCACCCGGAGGAAACCCACGCAAATGCAGGGAGAACATGCAAACTCCACACAGAAACGCCAACTTACCCAGCCGAGGCTCGAACCAGCGACCTTCTTGCTGTGAGACGACAACACTACCTACTGTGCCACTGCGTCGCCCCTAACTAAAAACAATTTATCTTTAATTTGGATTAAAGGTAAAGATCTAAATTGGATTATTTCCACCTAATTAAAAGGAATATTCACCTAAAAATAAAATTTACTTACTCTTTACTCCCCCTCAAGTGCTTCCAAACCTTTATGAGTTTCTTTCTTCTAATGACCACTAAACAAGATATTTTGAGGAAAGTTGGAAACCTGTAACCCTTGACTTCCATAGTAAGAACAACACATAATGTGTAAGTCAGTGGTTACAGGTCTCCAGCTTTCTTTAAAATAGCTTCTTTTGTGTTCATCTGCGGAAAGAAACTCAAACAGGTTAAAAACAAGTAAAGCATGAGTAAATGATTACAGAATTTTCATTTTTGGGTAAACAATCCCTTTAACCCAAGTGTTGAAAACATCATGGTTCAATGTAACATAAGATTTTGGCAGTTTACTTCTTACTAGACTTTGCCCCAGGATAACTCCATCATAAAAAGTCACGTTTGCAGTTCTGAACGTGGATGCAGTGAATCGATCAGATTAGGACAAGAGATCAATCCACAAACTTGTACGTTACCTTGATAAAAACAAACAAACAAACAAACAAACAAAAAAAACTGGGTGGTGTCTTAAGCAACATGTGGACAAGTTAATTTAATTTTTAGATTTGACATTCACGTTTGAAATCATGATAGTTATGTTTATGACTTGAATTTTAAATGTGTTTGCTGACATCTACTGGTTATTATGGGAAACTGAAGAATGCCAGAAATGTCAAAAAAATCAGAAATCATTCAATCATTCATTTTCTTTTCAGCTTAGTCCCTTTATTAATCTGGGGTCGCCACAGCGAAATGAACCGCCAACTTATCCAGCATTGTTTTATGCAGCGGATGCCCTTCCAGCTGCAACCGATCTCTGGGAAAAAGTCAGGAATCAGTGTTGTTAAAATATAAAAAAACAAACACTGATTATCCCATTATAACCATTACAATTGTTACTATTCTATGAGGGTTTCTTTAATGCTTTCATCTTCTTTTGCCGCTTTAACAAATATATTAAATTGCAAAAATCATCAGAGCCTTAAATTATTCTAATCAAAAACCCTTATTGCTAATTGTAACTTTAAAAATATGTTAAGTCAAGTTAATTACTGCTATTAGTTGTAATAAAGCAAGAGTTACTATACTCATTCCAAAAAAATTATTTGTATCTAATAAATTAGGCCTAGCACTAAGTAACTGTATCTAATGGGTAAGTACATCACTAATTAGCATGTAATTCTGAACACACTATGAACAACTAGGCTGTAATAATATTAATATTTAAATTTTAAGTTCTCATGAAATCAGAATATTCTATATTTTGCCAATAAGTGCAAATGATTGTTTGTCTCAGTTTGAAAAAATGAATATGTTAATCCATTGAAAAAACAAACAAACAGTTTATTTTGGCCAACTTTAATCAAGATCTATTTATTGATTCTGCTCTGGAACAGTACAGGTTTTCTCTATCGCAATATAAACACCCCTTTAACCCTAAATTTAGAGGACAAGATTTTTTTAAATTACATTGTACAAGAATTTTTGTTGCCTGAAATATTTAGCTGAATCAAATGAACTTTTCTAGCCATTTCAACTTACTGTACATCAATCAAACTGACTAGAAATATTAACTTAAAGTATATAACTTTGAGTACGTTAAACCAACAAAAACACTCATTATCTTGACTTTTTTTTATTACATTTTTACATTGTAGCTAAAATAGCAAAATAAATTACTAAAACGTGTATGTTAAAAGGCTTGCCATAGATTACCACCATTGAATCTCTTTCACATAACAAAACATTAAATCGCGTCATGGTTTATAAGTTAATTTAAAAGTTCATTAGTGAACCTTAAATTTTCACATACAAGGCTACTCATATAACAACATTTTATCTCGATCGATATGAGTGGCCAGATAACACTAAAGCTCCCGTTTTCATTGTTCAACATGCTTAACGTGTGTGTGGTCGAGTGCGATACACATCTAGATCCAGGCCGGGACGGATTGTCCGGTTTGTTAAGCCGGAGTAAAACGCGGTTCTCTCTTTTCCCACATGCGGGTCACATAATCCTTCCTCCGAGAGCCCAACATGGACTGTTTCACCAGCGGGATTATAGCAGGCTTCATATATCTCTAAGGAGGCGACCTGAAGATCTGTGTTTAGATTGAGATCTACAGTCCGACATTACAAATCCTACACCTCTGAGAACTACACATGTAAAGCAGGCTCGTTGGTTGAGTTTCAAGACAAAGTTTTGAGGAATGTGCAGTGCTTTGGTTAATTGCTGTTATAGATGTTGAGGAATATTTAAATGCTGACGTTTTCTGGCTGTGAAAAGAGATGGAACAGTTTTAGCAATTAGTCTAAATTAAAAATAGTTATCACTTTCATCAAAGGTTTTTGAAAATTCTAATTGACATAATCCAAACTTTTTCTTCATAGACATCTTTCATATATATATATATATATATATATATATATATATATATATATATATAAACATATGAAAGATGTTGCAGTGTAGCAGTGTGATACGGCTGTATATCGGCACTGGTGGGAGGTGTGCGTTGGCATGAGGTCACAGGCTGAGTGCCTTAGCGTCTCATACAGCCATACCACACTGCTATGAGTGTGATATTGCGTTTATACAACAGTTCGACGGCATAGTTGTGTATATAAAAGAGGAAATCAAACACGGAGAGACTCAAAAACCCTTGTATACAAGGGACTACTTTCTTCTGCCATTCATATCTACAGCTGACGGTCAAAACAGCAGAAATCTGCAAAAACATGTCCCTTTAGAGCTAGTATTTGAATAATTCTCTTGAGTAATGTCTAAAGTGATGACAAAACAGGTGATTTTGCTCACATTTTAAGGTTATAAGGCTGCTGAACGGCATGAAATGCCATCAGTCTAGAGACATTTACCAGTATTTTTCTGTTGCAATCAGGAGATCACAATAATTAACCCCGAAAAAGCCAAGGCAAAGCAAACACTTGCAGATTATATGGTATACATGCACTACAACATACAAAAGAGAGAGATCGACTTAGAATGCCCACACCTGTTTTCTAATGACTTGATCAGCTGTAGTTTGAAATACGAAAAGAAGAGTTTTTTTCCTCTAAGGGCTTATTATGCTGTATCTTCTGGAGCAAACATCTTTGGTCTGCACAGTATGACAGGCTGATAGCTGTTGATGTGCTGAATCTCGGAAATTAAAAATATTTCAGATAGGCACTATCCTTATAAATAAATTGCATAGTTGCAGTCTAAACAGCTACATTCTTACCTGAAAAATCAACTGAAAAGTGCATTATGTTGTCCAACAGCCACAATATTTGTCAAACTGTAGTGAGTTTATTCATCTACTGTAAATCTATGTAGGCGGAGTAGAGTGAGTGAAGAGGCTGCAAGAGTGCTGCTATTGCAGAATATCACACAGCTATCAGCCAATAAGATTCGAGAACCAGACAGAACTGTTGAATAAATGTATATATCCTATTCAAACAGTTTTTCTTTTCTTTAAATAAAAATAAATATTAAAATGTAATGTTTAAATATCAAGTTATACTCAGCTTACTGAATTTTTTTTTATCAGGTGTTAGGTAGAGTAAATAATGTGTTTTAATCTCTTTGCATCCCATAAAAAAAATCTAAATTATTTGTCCGCTTTTAAAGAGAAAAATAAAGGATTTTCCATATTAAAAGTGAATGAAATGAATGAATGAAATTGAAAAATAAAAAGTTTTGGTTATGGTAAATATAATACTTCTCACTTTTTATTTATTTATTTTTTAACCTTCTTTTAAAATAAAATTTAAACAGTTCTTCTTTTTATTATTTTTATTTATATAATTTTCCTTGGACTTCCTTGTTTATCAGGGATTGCCACAGCGGAATGAAACACCAACTATTCCGTCATATGTTTAAAGCAGCAGATGCCCAGTGTTTTTTACAACTTGAATGGTTATTTAAAGGTACTTTACTTACGTTACTAACAGTAAATTTAGGTATTAATTATTTTATTTGACATCTTATACTTGTTGTTTTTTGTATACAAATTCAAAGTATTTAAAAAAGTAATTTAACTCTAAGTTCAAAAAGTCAACAATAATAATAATTGGTGGTGGTATTATTATATTATTATTTACACTTTTTTAAAAAATTTGCGCTGCATTCTTTCATGCACAAAACGTGTTTTTCTCTCCAATCTGTAAATCTGTTTTCAGGTGCAGTAAATATTATAATAATGCATTTCATTCTCTTTAAGTCTCATAAACAACCAGAATATTAAAGGCTCCTCGCATAAACATTTAGTCTCTCTGACAATTTCTGTTCTGCATTTATCATAACAATACTGTTTACAGACCTGGTGTTTGTTTGTAAACTTTAACTATAAGTCTTTTGTGCTTTTGTTTTCTTCTCGAAGGATCTGAGGCGTTTATGCAGTCTGTTTTGTCCGTTGTCTGCACAAACTACAGTATCTACAATGAACCTTGCATTCAAATCGGTGAGTCAAGAGGCACGTAAAGGGCTTTTCAATGCATAAAGAGTCTAAAAAGGTCTGCCATTGTTCAAAGTAGGGAGCAATGTACTTGCCGTTTTAAAAGGATCTTTTCAGGTAGGCCGTAAACCGATCCTGGGCCTTTCCTGGCGAGGGTGTGCCTGGGCATCTCTGATTTACCTGAGGGACCAGACCATTTTTCAGGAGGGGGGAGTGTAGAAAAAGAGGCAGCTGGTGACTGGTGGCTAACGATGAATGGATGAAAGAGGAGAAGGCTGAGAAATTACAAACAAAGGTGCTGATGAAGGTTACTGTGAACCTGTGTTGATCATGTCGTCCTCGGTTTCTTGACCTGAGGAAGAAGAATGAGCCAGAACAGAGATTAAGACAATGCAGGAGAATGAGGGAAGAAGTTATCATTATGACTCCATAAGTGAATGATAATCCAGTGACCATCTTGATGTTAAAATGACCTCAGCTTGACATTGATGTCAAAAAACATGGCAAAAATGCTAAGCGGTTTGATGCCAAAACTTTGACGTCTATTTGACATCCATGCATTGATGCTCTTTTAACCACCAAAATAATGACCCAAAAAATATAATATAAGAAATGTTTATTAGCCTCAATTCTATTCTATTTACCTTGGATTTTGTAACCCTGCAATGCATATAATCTACCTTGATGTCAAAAATGACATCAAATTGACATCTAATAGTGCGCCAAAAACAGGACTGATTTTTGATGTGTTTGCTGACACCAGTGTTAGATGTCAGATTGATGTGAAATCATCTTCTACTTTTTATTTTACTTTATTTCTTTTTTGTTTTTTTTATTTTTTTTACATATTTCAGTCAACGCGTTTTGACTGGGGTCATTGTATCTATTTTATCACTCCATAATTCACAAAATACTGCATGTGAACATACGTAAACGAAACAAGACACAACTAAATGCTTTTACAATACTTCCACATTTACTCAAAATCTTATGTATTACAATTGTTCTAAAAGGTTGTTTAAATATGCAAATAAAGCAATATTTCATTAAATATACATGAATCTATATACATTTATAAAATCTGAATAACGGATGAAGTTAGACTCAAAATTCTTGTTTTTGATATATTAAAAGTTTTACTGAGGGGATATGGGAAATATTTGAGGATACTCCAATCAGCCAGAAAAGATAATTTTGTATACAATAAGGAAAATGATGAAAATAAAATATTCTAAAAAAATAAAAATGTAATTCAGAAAATAGAGATAAATGAAACTGTACAGTTTGGTAAAAACTCATTTCAAGAGTTCACACTTGATGATTGGTAATAAAGCTAGTTTGGCATGCTGTCCCGGGAGAGAGCACTGAGCTCATAAGATCCTCGAAACTGGGGCTCCCTCCTGTTTGCAGGGTGAGAGGGGAGTTTAAGCTCAGGTAGATTTTGAGAACCTGCACTCCCCTTCCTGCTGCTTGAGAATTTCTATGAGGGTATGCTGCTGGTGGAATTTGACTGTGATGCTGGTTTGTTTTAGTCAATTTACCTAAGTCTCATGTTTTGGACTGTGGGAGGAAACCGGAGGATGCAGGGACAACCCACACGAGCACGGAAAGAACATGAACTCCACACAGAAATGTCAACTGGCTGGGTAGAGGCCCGAACCAGAGGGATTGTTGCTGTGAGGCAACAGTGTTAGCCACCAGGCCGCCGTGCTGCCCTTTAGAGGAAAAAGGAGGAGAGGGGGTGGAAGAGGGGATTCTTCAAGATGAAGATGACTAAGGTACGATGCTTTGGTTATTTACACTAAATTGGGAATCGTTCGATTGGTGGATCGCGCATTAGCTTGACTCTGGACCAGCTGTGTCAATCATAAGCACGTGATCCTCTAGAAATTAGTTTATAAATACACTTCACTTTGAGAAAGCAGCCTTTAAAATACAAATAATAATTGAAATCCACAGACTGAATCTGACAAAAGTGCATCAGAGGAAACACTTGAAAGTTTATATTTTATGTTTTCTTTACATTAGGAAAAAATTATAGGAAAAGTCAAAAATACAGAAATCTTAAATTCACAGGTTTAAAAAAAAGACGTGTTTTTGCCTGCAGTGTCTTGCTCATAACACAATGAATGTTTCTACTACATATATTTTAAACTACTTGACAAGTGGTGCTCAGGATAACGCTGTTTCTGGCACAAGTTAAAAGTGAGATGCTAAAGTAGTTCAGGACTGACGCCAGAACGCCTGCAGTGTCAAACAATGAAGCGTCAGAAATGAAAACAGGACACGAACAGCTGACAACTTCCCTCAGGATGAGTCTGCTGAAAACATCGCCTCAAGAAACACACATACTCATATGTCAGCATCAATTGTTGATTATTCAAAAGACTGCAAATGATGACATTTTTACAATAGAATAGCAAATGGCTTAGTTTCATAAATTTCATTGCTGGTAAATGTTATTGTATAATTTATTTTTATTTTTTATTGTTCTTTTAATATACAATGCATCTTTGCATAAATGAGTACAGTCCTCACTAATCTCTTTTTAAAATTAAGTTTCTATAAGATGATATTCAATGATATACTTGTTTATATTAGTTTAGTCAGTACCAAAGTTAAAAATACAGCTAATTTAACAAAATAACTTAAGATAACTTAATGTAGTGGGTTGCACGTTTGCAAGAAGGTCGCGAGTTCGAGCCCCGGCTAGGTCAGTTGGTAAGTCCAAAGACATGTGATATACAGTAGGTGAATTGGGTAGGCTAAATTGTCCGTAGTGTGTGTGTGTGTGTGTGTGTGTGTGTGTGTGTGTGTGTGTGTGTGTGAATGAGTGTGTATTGATGTTTCCCAAGGATGGGTTGCAGCTGGAAGGGCATTCACTGCGGTAAACATATGCTGGATAAGTTGGCAATTCATTCCGCTGTGGCGACCCCAAATTAATAAAGGGACTAAGCCGAAAAGAAAATGAATGAATGAACGGTCCAAAAATTAGCATGTTATGGAAAATGTTAAAAAAGACTAAGAATCACGAGAAACATAAATCATCAAAAATTTTGTTGAAATTTATATATATATATATATATATATATATATATATATATATATATATTTGGAATATCTCATTTGAATTAAAAATTTAAATGTATTATCTTTATATTTCTAATGATGTTCAGTGACCAAAGTCTTATTTAATTAAGAAAATGTGCAATAAAACTGTTTTGTAAAATGCACCAACATGTATTGTTTATATAATGGATAAAAAATAATTATTATTAAAAGAGTGTGTACGTATTTATGCTCTGCACTGTATATTAAATATTTATGTAATATTTATGTTTTTGAAAAATGCATTTAATAAATGTAATCTAATAATTAAACAATATATTTGTCCTTTTCTGTAAATATAAGATTTTATACTCATTATTATAGCATATACTGTGTTTAATTATTTTATAGCTTTTAAATTTAATTAAAAATGTACTTATTTAGTTATAATTTTAGACTTATAAATTTTATAAATTATATAGACAATATTTTATAGACAATATATATATATATATATATATATATATATACATGGAAATATGGAGACGAAAGAATCGTGGTACGAAAGTAACAAATCGATTTTTTTTTTCAAAGCCTTGACAACATTTGATTTCCAGGCTATGACAGCACATTCAGCATGAAACCATTGATGGAGTTGCCAAATATCACGTGATTCCGGGACAATCCTGCAGATAGCTCAGAATTTCTGCTTTTAAGTGCAAAAAGTTAATTAGCTTCTTTTTTCCTGATTACATCTTGTGTTTCTCTTTTCATGTGTTGTTATTTAGTGCAATAACACATCTTTGAGTTTTCCAGGTTAAAAGTAAATCAGGTTTAAATGGTTCCTGTGGGGACGACAGTAACTCTATCATTTACGTCACACTGCTAATAGCCATGCCTTATTTTCCACTTCCACATTAGTTTTCAGTGTTTTGACTCATTTGTTTTATAAGATTAATGCATATTGCCAAAAAAATATAAAAAAATAAAAAAATTGTTGGGCTGCTTTCGAAACATTTGATGAAAGTGAATTTTAAAATGAAAATGCAGTTTAATATTTGTTTTTTGAAAAATAAAGAACAAAATATGTTTGCAGTTACATTAAGAAGGTCACAGTCAGATATATTTAAAATAAACAAGATTAAGCCAGTAAATCTAGCAAATGTTGTTGTCACCCACCCACCCGTGTTTTACTTTCGTCCCTGCCTGGGTCAAAAGTAACAATGAGCAACTTTTTGCTAAAGTGAAGTTATATTGGAGTTGTTTTTCATTGATACAAAGTAACACTTTATTTTGATTGAGCAGTTGTGAGTTAGTTACCACAGCAAAATGATATTTCTGCTAAATTTATCTTTTAAAATTAGGTTTTTATGATTTTTTTAAACTTTTGTCCCCACTCTCCCCTATACAGTATATCCAGTTCGCTTTCATTTTCCAGGTTGTATGTGTATGTGTTATATATACTAACTGAATAATTGATTTATCAATTATTATATTTATCTCTATATTTATCTATATTTATTTATTTATCTGAAAACATATTATCTAGAATTTATTAAAAACAGTTCATACTTCAAAATACCCCCAATCGAATTTAAAACTGGCTACTTTAAGACATTAAAATGTATTATGAGATGGTTATAATATGAAATTTGAGTATAAATCACTCAGAATGTATGAATGCGGATGCAAAAGGAAATACATTTCATTTTCATTTCCTGCCACACAGGAGAGAAAGAAAACATATATTTTCAAAATGTTTTCAACAGGAAATCTTTATTCGTGCACTTAATCTTATCATTCACCATCGGAGCGTCAGCGCGGAAAGTGGGCGGGGCGTTAAAGTTTGCAAAGTGAATGACAGTTCATCCATCCTCCGCTTTGACAGAGCAAGTGCACGGTGCATTAGGCGGGTTCCGGGCTCAGTTAACCAGATTAAAACTTTAACGGAATGACAATGAATCTAAACAACACAATTCAACCCGCCTCGGTTTGTGTTTGTTGTATTTCATTATTGTTATTATTACCATATCTGCGTGCCATGCACTGAACGCGCCCCAGTGTCTCCGGTTACTCTTGAACTGATGTAATATGTGGCCAAAGGCGAATTGAGGATTTTATACGATGATTTTGAGGAGGCTGTTTTGTGTACTGCCTGCTTTCGCTTTTACCCTTTTTATGTTGGTTTTTCTGGATCTGCAGCTGCGCACCAGGAGTGACCAAAAGCCCCAAAACGCGCACAATTTACACCAACGGATAACTTTTATATCAGAAACTACGGCTGAAAACCAACACAGAGATGGTGTTCATGAAGAGGAAAAAGCAGAGGGTCAGAAATGGACGGAGGTGAAGTCTACACCACCTTTAGAGCTCAGTGACATCTTCATTGCGGTGAAAACCACTGGCCGCTTCCACAAGAGCCGCCTTGCTCTTCTTCTAGAGACCTGGATCTCTGAGGCTAAAGAGCATGTGAGTGTTTCATGAACGATTGATTAATTCAAAAATATTGTAAGAAACTGCTGAGTGTTGTAATTATGTACTTGGTTTGAGAATCTCCTCCAAACTCAGGTCAGAACTTCAGGATGTTCACTTGATATTCAGAATCTTTTCTATCTGCTCACTTGTGGTTTTTATAACAGCAGATATCAAAGCTACACACAATTTTCATAGAGGATATATATATATATATATATATATATATATATAAAACTTTAA
>CAIGQQ010037719.1:8374610-8392578 GCA_903798035.1 Danio albolineatus | reverse complement strand
CCCCCCCCCCCCCCCCCCCCCCCCCCGACCACACACACACAGAGAGACTCACGCTTGTGGTTTGGCAGGCACTAACAAAATGAAGAGTACTTTGGGAAGATGTACTGTAAGTGATTGGACTTGTTGAGCTTTATCTCTGAGTGGCTTGTCAAAACGAATTCCCAACGTGCAGCTCAGGATGTAACACTTTCAAAGCAGCAGCCGTCACTCTAAATATAAGATGACAACAAGTGTGAAACAGTGGCACGGCTGATCCAAATACTTGTACGATCAAACAGAACTTGTGTAAAACGCTCTCGGCTAAACGTACACTTGTATGGCATATTAATGCACTTGTTATTGTGTGGAAGAAATGAGTGTGAAATGTTTGGCAGTCTGAATTGACGACAAGGTGGTGAAATGTTGGCTCTCAGATGCAACAGTTTCAGAAACAAAAATTCCCTGCTTCTGCTTTATTGCTCCAGTTTTGAATATGAGCCAATGGTGAGGAGGAAGTGTGCAATCGTCTTGAGTTTGTAGATTCAGCATATTCTTGTATGTGGAGAAAATGACTAATTTCCGTATGGATACTTGTTTAAATTGTATGGGCAGTAAAGATGAGAGGTACATGTAAGGAATAAACGATGACTGTTATATTATTAGAAAAGCAGTGAGGTGGTGATTGCGGTCATGACATTATTTATACATTATTTTATTCAATGGACTGTAGTCAATTATTCCACGTATACAGTACTACAGTCACTAGATTTTTATTTATTTTTTGGCCTCAAACTGCTCCCCCGTGTACAGTAGTACTATTTGCATACGACATCTCATCCAAAGCCCTCTGTTTTTGTATTGATGTGATTTTTGACTGTTTTAGCTGCTAAATAGCTAAAATCATTAATAATTCCTTACAATTATATAGCGCTTTTCTGGGCACTCAATGGGGGGATCTCCTCACCTACCACCAGTGTGCAGCATCCACCTGAATGACGCAACGGCAGCCATTTTGCGCCAGACCGCACACCACACACCAGCTGAATGGTGGAGAGGAGACAGAATGATGAAGCCAATTAGAATATGGGGATGGTCAGGAGGCCATGATGGACAGAGGCCGATGGGCAGATTTGGCCAGGATGCCAGGGTTAAACCCCTACTCTTTTTCGAAGAACATCCTGGGATTTTTAACGACCACAGAGAGTCAGGACCTCGGTTTAACGTCTCATCCGAAAGACGCTGCTCACTGAGCAGTATAGAGTCCCCGTCACTATACTGGGTCATTAGGACCCACACAGACCGCAGGTTGGGCACCCCCTGCTGGCCTCACTAACACCACTTCCGGCAGCAACCAAGCTTTCCCATGTAGTCCCCCATCCAGATACTGACTGGGCGCAGCCCTGCTTAGCTTGAGTTGCAGAGAGCTAGCTGCCAGCAGCTGCTAAATAGCTAAATAGCTAAAATCATGGAGCGTAGTAATAATAGTTGTCAAGACCTGCCTGGAACTACTTCATATCTGGTTCACACTAGAGAATTTTAAGCTCATTTCGAGTCCGATTTGCAAGATAATGTGATCGGGCTGTGATCCCGGGGAAATCAGCAGGTGATCAGTTTTTATGTGTGAACTACTGAACGACGATGCTTCAAAGAGGCACGTCATTGACACCTTGCAGACAAGAATCCAAAATCTACTATGCTAAATATTCTGGACCAGTGGGCCAACTCAAGACCATTTGTGGTCACATATGTAGTAATGAGCCACTGCCATTAATGCAGCAAGTCATGTGCTGAATGGCCGTTGCGTTCAGAAGCTGAACAGAAATGTCTGTGATTGGTTAGAATGTTCATCGTTGCACTCGCTTCACCCTGTGTTTACACAGAAACCAGCCTATGAAAGCCACGTCTCTCAGTAGAACTGTCCAGATATATGAGCGCAGATCAGCTGATTGACGCGACTTTCAAACTCTCCCTTAAACCATTTCAGATAGACTTCAAATACTGTGTGCCATTGATGTCATCATCACACAAGCAGCTAATAATGTTCTTCTCTTTCTGATGGCTCTGCCCTCAACATTTCGTTGGCTGTGGTTTGGGGACCAGGCTTGTGGATAATTTACATCTTATTGCATATTGTGAAACACAGCAGTGATTTAAAGACACAAAATGTAGTCTGATTGGCACAGCGATCTACTGATGTTTAAAGTCATGAAGTGTGAACTAAGAACTAGCTGTGCTTTTATTTATACCAGAATCAAGCTGTTATGTTTGAATCTTTTGTTAAGTTGGGTATGACATTCGTTTGTAGGCGGTGAAGCTGAACGGGTCATGTTCCCAAGTGACATCATTGGGATTCCTGTATTTAAATACTAATGTTGTCAATGGAGGAGGTCTCTCTCTTCTCCTTTGTTGGTTCTTCACCTCTCCTTTGTTTTTGGATATAGTTGTTGATTGTTTTTTTAGTTTAAATATGTTATATTTTTGACTAGTTTGTATACTTGTCTGTAAGTACTTTAACTGCAGTATTAACCTGAAAAAAATGCATGCATCAGAATGTTAATCAAGCATTCAATATAGTGTCTAGTTGTTGGTTTAAAAGATGTTGCGTATGTTTCAAGCTGCAGTTCCATGTGTCTCTATGATATTGTCGTCTGTTAATAGAGTGTGAGTTTATTTTTGTTAATGCAAAGTCATGAACGCAATCTGTTTGGAAAGTATTTGCAGACTTCTCCTCAACAAAACAGACGAATGAGTTATTGTGTTGAGTTCTTGCAGTTTGTTCGTTTTCCAGTTCCAGCAGCGGGCAGGATGTTGTTTTTGCACGTCAGTATTTGTAAGTGTGTGTGCGTACATTTGTGTGCCCTTTGCCTTTGTGCCAATGAGAGGAAGTGACAGCCGCAGACTGCGTTTTGAAACAATGACAAAACGGAAGTCTATCTGACAGAGGAAGTCTTAAGATGAGGAAACAGGAACAAAGTGTGAAACAACAGTTCTGGCACTTTTAAAAATAATGTTAGAAGAAAAATAATAAAAACCAGGAGTATGTTATAAGTTTCTTAATCATTTTTTAAAATAGATTTATAATCTTGTGTTTTTATTGATGTATGGTAAAATGATTTGATAAAAGCTAAAGCATGTTATCACTGTATTAATATCCAGGAGCTACTTGCTAATTTTATACCAGAATTGTGTTAAAACTTTAACAATATGCCAAACATGCTAGAAACATGTTATTTGTGTGCTAAAATGCTAGCAACAAGCTAATTTGTGCTAGCACATTTTAAAACATGTTAACATTGTAGCAACTTGACAGCAATGTGCCAAACATTAAGAATCTCTAAGATCATGCTAACTCTATAGTAACTTTATGACATTTAGCTGTGGCTGATGTCGACGCTGACCCATACCTCTCAAAAAATGTAACTACACGACGCAACAGTGCGTAGCGCTGCATCTGTGATTGGTCGGCTTGGTAGCTGTGACCTGTGTGGGCGGGACCGAGAGCTCAACAAACCCATTGGAGTGAGTGTCTACGAGTGTCGAGTCCCGTGAAATAGCTCTAGATGGAATTTGTTGTTTTGTGTTTACCTTATGATTAATGTTGTTGCACATCCGTCGGTTCCTGCCTCTAAATGAGCAAGTTTTAGCTACTTGTACATTAAGGTAGTGTTTAGAAAAAACAAAACACCTGTGAAGAAGCACGACACAGAGGAACATGGAAACCTGTCACGATCACCAGCGACCTAACAGCCAGAGATCGCTGGTTGACACCAAGCGGCAACCTCCCGCTCTCCCTCAGGAAGCCAATACGGAAGTAACTAAAACTTGCAATTCATCGAAAATTCCGCTAGTCCTGGCTGTCCTGGCTCCATAATAGAGCAAATCTCCAATGAGCCCACTGGTGAAATGGCCAATTTTACAGCAGAAAAAAAGGTGTTTACAGCCTGGTACAAAGAACGATTTTGGTTCATATAGCTTATATTACCCTTCATGACAACTGTGAGGGGGGTGAATTTTTTTTATAACTCATCCGTTTCCTTTATATTAAGCTAAATTAAGTTTGCATAATTAAGGGCGTGGCCACTTGAGTGACAGCTAGTCGCGCTGGTCGCCGTCACGTCACCTCAGCTGATTCCGCCTGATTCATCGTAATTTTGTGTTGTTTTATTTGGCTTTACACAGTCAGTCGCCTTTTGGAATTATTTCCTGCAATTATCAGATAATATGGCATGCTGTGTGCACTTAATTGTGCTCACAAACCATTCACGTGGCCTCCGTTTCCCAGGTGAGTGAAATTATATACTTATACCATCTCTATAAATGTAATTGCTTTATTTCGGATAATTTATCATTTATAATGTTCTTCAGAGCTCTAATGCACTCCAGAATCTGACAGATTGATCAGCTGTACCCTATAAAATCGCCATTTGAAGCGTTGTCATACAGTGTTCTGCCTGGATTTCCTAAATAGCCTTGCATTTACTAACACAGATTATATCTAAAGTATTTGGATGTAATCCGCACTTTCTTCCTGTTGAAAAACGTCTTAAGAACGATGTTAAGTGGCTTGATGTTTTACAACAGTGTTTTCAACAGACTAAACACTTTATTGATATAGTGTACAACCAAGCACGTGTGTTCAGAACACAAACGAGTCGCAGGTAATGAAATATGATGTGTTTCTCCCATAAGAAAGCTCTTAGCTTAATGGCAGCATGCGTCCCGTAGCTCCGCTCACGCTCCGCCCACGCTCCGCCTCTTTGCCCTTGTTTGGTATGCCTCCGTTGGTGCGATGACGCGCGAACAAAATGGCGACGGTTGGCCACGCCTACTAGTGGCTTCTTTTGGGTTCATCAGAAACCTATGGGTGACGTCACGGATACTACGTCCATATTTTTTACAGTCTATGGTTGACACACACACATTCCATGAACTACAAATCTGCTTGCATACGGACTACAATTCCAGTCATGCAGCACACACACACTCCTGCTCCAAGTCACCATCTGATTAGACTCTCACAGCTGAAGCTGCATCTGGACTGATTACACACACTACATAAGCAGCACATACACTCACCCTCATTGCTGAGTATTGTTAACTGTATGTGGCATTACAACACGTTTCCTTTGCCTAGTCTTTTGTTGACCTTCTGCCTGTTCTATGACTATGATTCTGAATACCTGTATACAACTGTTTGCTCCCGTTGACCACTGCTTTGATGACTTACCAATAAATCTGCAATTGGATCCTCACCGCCATTGTCAGTGTCACTCCCCAGCGTTACAGAAACCTACTGCCAGCTAGCGTTTCGGAAGTGTTATTGCAGAGCAACCCAAACAGTACGCAGAAGTATGAATGCACGACTACACGCAAGGCAGGCGCCGTGGGTTATGGCAATCACTCTATGCAGAGGTATAAATCAGCCTTTATGCTAATTCACGTCAGTTTCTAATTAACCTTCACTAATTTCTAAGTAACCTTATTTTTTTAAACATTTTCATTAGCTTTTGTATAACCACAGCTTTTCTACAAATAACGGTTAAATTATGGTTAGTGTAGCAAGTCCATGGTTAATTTGTGGCTACTGTGGTTTACCTAAAACAACAACATTCTGTATTTATTATTATTTTTTTAATTGTAGTAAAACCTTGCTTAATTTTTGCAAGGATCAGAATGTTGTGACCAAACATTTAAATAACATTAAACCTATGTGAAATGGGAAGTTTTCCATGTAGGCTCATTCTGAAAACATAGCCCTACTGCAGGGGTGCTCCAACCTGTTCCTGGAGAGCCACCCTCCTGCAGATTTTAGGCCCCGTTTACACTAGTGCGTTTTAGTTTTAAAACGGCGTTTTAGCATGAAAATGATCCGCATCCACATTAGCGTTTCACCCAGCGTCTCAACAGATCTCCGTCTTCACTACTCCACCAGAAACATATATGACGTGACCATTCGCACACTCTGGGCATGCGCGTTCAAGTATAAACAGGAAGCATGTGTCTCGCTCGGCATTTGGTTATTGTTAGTCAACAAACGCTGGTTGAACGATGAACGCAATGGCAAAGAAAGCAAGAGAGGTCTTTTTGAGGACAGACGACGAGGTCGAGTTGTTACTTAAAGTAACAAATGAATATAAAACATCCATGGCTATTGAAAATACAGTGTTTACAGTGAAGGCTAGTCTTGCCGTCTTCCGGTGGCGTCATAGCCACGTGCGCTTGACGAATAAGGGTAGGATACGCAATGACCCAAAGCCCCAATCACGTAGCGGATCTCAGGAGCCACGCCTCCGTTTTCAAACGTCTCCGTTTTCCCACGTCCACACAGAGACGCAGCAGCAGCGTTTTAGAATGAAAACGGCCTCTCCAGCGTTTCTAAAATGCTCCGTTTTCGTGGCTCAAAAACTCCGGCGTAGTGTGGACGGATGGCGTAACCGTAGCAAAACTTATTCGTTTTAAAACGAAAATGCACTAGTGTTGTCACGATCACCAGCGATCTCTCCGCTATCAGAGATAGCTGGTTCACTCATGCTTCCGGGAACTACAGATCGGCCATGTTAAGAACTACAACTCCTGTCATGCAGCACACACACACACTCCTGCTCCATATCACAACTGATTGCACTCACAGCAGCGGAGGAACATCACGACTGATTACTCACACTACAAATACAGCACACACACTCTCAGTCGACGCTGAGTATTGCGATCTGTTATAGTGACCATACAACGCGTTTCTTTGTTCCTGTTTGTCCATGTTTTAACCATAGCCCTTGCTGTTTGATATTCTTTGCTTGCCGCCAGCCCTTTTGACCTTCTGCCTGTTTTTTGACCACGATTTGGATTATCACTACATACCTGTTTGCCCCTAATGACCACCTCTGTATTAACTTTAAATATTAATATCTGCATTTGGATCCTCACCCCGTTGTATTCATCACTACCAGCCGTTACAAGTGTAAACGGGGCCTTCGTTGCAACCCATATCAAACACACCTTCCTGTAATTATCAAGTGCTGTTCAGGTCCTAATTTATAGGTTCAGGTGTGTTTGATCAGGGTCGCAACTGATATCTGCAGGAGGGTGGCTCTCCAGGAACAGGGTTGAGCACCCCTGCCCTACTGTATATACATTTCTGGAGATCGTGAATTATGTAGCAAGAAATACGTATGGCTGTATTTTACCTTTAAAACGAGTGATTCTGGGCAGTATGACGCCGTTCCCTTTGCGCTTACCAGCTGACCCCTTACTTCCATATAGATGGCTTTCCTGCTGTTACTAGTTTGTCCAGTAGCTCACCATGTACCTCGGCAGACTTGAAACGCATAGTTCATCACGACAACAGGGGTTCGAGTTCGATGAAGAATGGTTCCAGAAAGCGGGTAAGACAAAAACAGAAGCCAAAAAATAAAAATAACTTTCGGTTGGGTTTAGGGAAGTGGGTGGGCGGGTCAGTCGGTGCATTTGAAAACGCTATTGGTTGGATTTATTGAAGGAGGAGGGTGGGTCAGTCGGTTGGTCAGTCAGTCATTCAGTCAGTCATCCAGTCAGTCAGTCAGTCAGTCAACAGCGGCCTCTGGTGGATTTATGTAAGAAGAGCAGGCGCAAAATGTATATAGCGGTACGTTACTAGAATGAGCCTGGGTTGGAACATTTCTAAAAATCACTCTGTTTTAAATACTTGTTTACATTTTAGTTGTTCTAGATAGTTCTATAGAAACATTATAGCTGTTTTAGATGTTTATCAATTTTAAATTTTTAGTACATTTTAATACTTGTGTTAAAATATTCATAAGACTTTCAAAAATAAAGTTTCCAAAATGTTTGCTGGATGATGAAATTAAACGTTTCCTTGATGATTAAAAACAATCTAAGAAAAAGTAAGTACTATTAAAAATAAACGCTTTATAAAATATAAAAAAAACAAAAAGCTAAACATTCAGAGAACATTTTAAGATAACGTTTTCATAACTTAATGAGAACATCATCTAAACATTCTTCAGATGTTAGATGGATGTATCTTATATGATCAAAAACTGCACCTGCTTCCTATAAGTGCATCTCCTTTTGTCATCCATCACATTATGAGCCCTTCTTCCTAAATCTGTGCCCTTTTACCAACCTCGTTCATCCAATTTACACCAATTGCTTTCCCTTTCAAGTTAAGAAGACAAAATGTTGGTGCCTCCTCCACGAGATTCACTTCATTATGCCACTAATGGGCAGTTGTGCTGCCGTTTCACTCTTTGTGTATCACCAGATGGTGTTTTATGAGCCGCTGTCATCAGCAGACTTACTTCAGCCCAAATGAGCGGCTTAAGATCCACACTTATGATTTATGATGGAGCTCGTTCTGGCCCATTGGCTTTGATGGCTGTGGCATTGATCTGGTTGTTTGATTATTCCACCTGTACTCAAGGACCGGAGCGGCAGAGGCATGCGGAATTATGATCTGAGGCGTCTGGAGCGCCAAGATGTTGTAATGACGCTAAACTTCTAGAGTGACACCAGCAGTGCATCATGGAGGCCATTAAAGACTCTGGCTGTATCCAAAATCACCTTGTTCCCTCATTTACTGTGCTGGACATTAATATTTTTTACTTCACTACTGGACTTAAGCATGTTTTTAATGGAATATATATTTTTAGGCAATGTTTACTTCACTAAATTCCAAAATAAAATATTGTAACATGGTTGACAAACTGCACCGAGTTTGTGAATCTGACTGACGTCTGTTCACAAGTCAACAACTTCCTGAATCAAACAATACATGAGGAGACCCCCCACCCCCCATTGTGTAAAAGCACTTTGCGTGTCTAGAAAAGTGCTACATAAATGTAAGGAGTTATTAATAATTATTAAAAGCGAATGTCCAGTAAATGATTAATTGAATCAAATGATCCATTTGAGTCTCCAGTAAACAACTCACTGATTTTACAAACTGATCTGAATGGGGTTTAGCGTGTGAATGTGGTTTCACATGTTTTCACTTGACCTATCATGAAGTATCACTGTGGTTGTTAGAGCAGTTTTGATAATTGAGGTTTTTTTGTTATCAGTAGGTACTTTTCTTACCGAAGTAAATAAAAAGTCAAGTGCTTTTTCACTTTTACACAGGTAACATTGAAAAGGAGGACTTTACACTTTTACTTAAGTAATATTTTGTTATGGTATCTCTTTTTTTACTACAGTTTACTTGTGTACTTCTTCCTCCACTGTCCCTACATTAGTTCACTAATGACTATAGACTATAATTAATTGGAGCCTTTAGTGCACTAGAAATGATGCCATTTTGTTTTTGCTTTGCTGGTTGATAAATCCCTCAGACAGATTAGATTTCAAACTAATTGGTCAAACCATATACTGTTTACTTAACACACACTGTACCAAGCTGTCTTTTAGTAAAATAATAAATTACTTTTTATTCATAGCATTTATATAACATATGAATGTTAATATAATAATTTAATAATCATTTATTTAGAAACTTGGGCGCCACGGTGGCCTAGTGGTTAGCACGTTCGCCTCACAGCAAGAAGGTCGCTGGTTCGATCCCCAGCTGGGCCAGTTGGCATTTCTGTGTGAAGTTTGCATGTTCTCCCCGTGGTTGCGTGGGTTTCCTCCGGGTGCTCTGGTTTCCCCCACAGTCCAAAGACATGCGGTACAGGTGAATTGGGTAAGCTAAATTGTCCGTAGTGTATGTGTGTGAATGAGAATGTATGGATGTGTTTCCCAGAGATGGGTTTTGGCTGGAAGGGCATCCGCTGCGTAAAACAAATGCTGGATAAGTTGGCGGTTCATTCCGCTGTGGCGACCCCGGATTAATAAAGGGACTAAGCCGAAAAGAAAATGAATGAATGAATGAATTTAGAAACTTATACTGATAGGAATCCTGCTCTGGATGCCATCTTAAAGTAAGATGTGGAAATTCATTCAGTTTTTGAACTCGTACAGTGCATTATGGGTATTCTTAGCCATTGGGTGTACATCATTGGTGTACATCGGTTGTACACTTGTTATTGTGGTGCATTGTGGGATTGATTGAATTCACCTCAAAATGTCTACTATGCTTTCCTGACACCACAACAGATGGCTCGCAGGAATGATTCTCTATGCACTTGCATCAGTTTGCTTTCACCAGCGCTGTTTCGGTTTCACATAAAGAATAGCTTGTGCGTGCAAAAGACGCCAACTGTGAATGGCCACTATCGTCTTTATTCTGGCATTACTAGTTTTGGGATTAATCCACTTGCATAAGGTAAACCATATCTCAAAGCTTACTGGGCCACAAGATTTTTACAGACGCACGTTGTTGTTTTTGTTTTGCACTGTCTCCCTGTGCCGCCCCCCTCAAAATGCCGCCCTGGGCGATCGCCCATATTCCCCATGCCTAAATCCGCCACTAAGCGATTTTATATACAGCCTCTGTATACTGTATGTGTATGACTATGTGTGTGTGTCTGCATGGAGGAACATACTGTAGAAGTGAAAAAACATGGTCGTGGCTGACCACAGATAGGATATGCTTCAGTCTAGCAGGAAATGGCTCCTAAATCTGCTAGTCTTAGTTGAGGGACTTTTTTGTAAAACATTTGGCTTGTGGTTTCATACATCATAGCAATAATTCATTGTCTAAATTATACAATTCATGCCAGCATTGTTTAAAAAATATTAGCAACATACTAGCAAGATGTTACACTTGTTAGAACATGCTAGAAAAAATGCTAATTCATGCTAACAATGTGTAGTCCTTGCTCTTGCATGTCAACAAAATGATAAACAGGCCAGCATTTTTAGTTACCAACTGCTAGCAACAACATGCTAACAACATACTTATCCATGTTAGCAACCTGCACTGTAAAAAGAGATGTTGATTTTACGCATCACATTAAAATTAAGTAAACGAACAATGTGAATAGTTCCAAGCTAACAGGTTTTAATCACTTTTTAAGTAAAGCCAACCTAGACACTTTCTACAGTGTTTGTTAACCAGGTATATCTGCTACAATTATGCTAGCAACATAAAGTTTGATAAAGTTTTATTATACTTTATATACTGATAGTGATACTGTATACATTTTCACTGGCAACCCAATTATCTCAGCGTTAGTTTTTAGACAGAAACTCTTGAGAGCTGAACCACCTTCAGACAACTTTAGTAATTACAGTACAGCTCCTCTGCAAAGGTAAATGCAGAGCACACTTGCTCTGAGGCCTGCTGGAGCACCAGCTGTTGTCTCGCAGTGGTGCATGATGGGAATTTGGATGCTACAGTACTTGCCCTCGTAAGAGCAACTAATTTTCATTTCGGATTGAACATGCAGGTTTTACCTCATTATTATGTGTTTCTCCTTTCACAGACGTACATCTTCACCGATAGTCCAGACGTAGACATTTCCTCAGGAGGTAGATATTTGTTCTTCTAAAGTACCAGTCTGAAACTCATGACTCTTTGCTTAACACTCACTGTGTGTGTTTTTGTCTACAGGTTTTAACGTTGTAGTCACTAATTGTTCACCTGAGCACAGTCATCAAGCATTATCCTGCAAGATGGCTGCAGAGTACGACTACTTCATGGCCTCCTACAAAAAGTGAGTAGGCTAATGGTGCAATTAATTTTCTTAAGCAACAGATTTTAAAGGTTCGGTAACACTTTAGTATATAGACCAAGTCCTACATTTAACTACTGGCTTATTATCTGCTTATTACTAAGACATTGTCTGTTTATTAGTAGTTACAAAGTAGGATCTTATTACCTTCCAAATCCTATCCAATACCTCAACTACTTCAATACTAACTAATATTAAGCAGCATGTTAGTACTTTTTTGCGCTAAAAGTCATGGTTAATTGTTTGTTAATAATGATAATCATACTTTATAAAGGCTATTTTTTCATTTTTGGACCCTTCTAAAGCATACAATACCATAACATGCTTGTGGATATTAAAGAAATGTGCTAAGTTAACATGACAAAACAAGTTCAGTCAGTTCATTCGTTCGTTTTCCTTCGGCTTAGTCCCTTATCAGGGGTCATCACAGCGGAATAAACCACCAACTGTTCTGACATATGTTTTACGCAGCAGATGCCCTTCCAGCTGCAAATCAGTACTGGGAAACACCCATTCACTCTTTGATTAACACACACTCATACACTACCCCCAATTTAGTTTATTCTATTCACCTATACCGCTTGTCTTGGGACTGTGGGGGAAACTAGAGCACCCGGAGGAAACCCACATGAACATGGGGAAAACATGCACACAAAAACACCAACTGGCCCAGCTGGGACTCAAACTAGCGACCTTATTGCTGTGAGGCGACAGTGCTAATCACTGAGCCACCATGTGGTACAGTTGGTTATTCTTTTATATTTTCCTTTGAAAAGGTGCAGTCTATATCTCCTCTAGGGCTGGGCCAATATATGATATTATATTGAATCTAAAAAATTTTTTATGTCAATAATAATAATAGGTTCCGGACATTTTTACTCTATACAGATCTATACAGATACAGCAGAGCCAATCACACAGCAGAAATGTGCAACAATGGACGTCTAAAAGTGGGTTGACATTAGAGATGTACCAAATTTTCAGTCACCAAATATGTATCGGCTAAAGATATTTTAGGCTATGTAATGGACCCTATAATTTTTGTGGCTTAAGTCACTGGTGGAGTTCTCTTTTAATTCTGGAAGCATTTACAACTTATTGAAACATATATGGTTATCGTTCATTATGGAAAATAATTATTGAGATTGCATTTTTGCCATATGGCTCAGCTCTAAACTCCACCCACTGCCAATTTACCCAATTACATCTCAGCTCCCAAGGTTGCCTTGTCAGAAAACAAGGTATTTCATTACAGTTGGGAAGGCTGCCTCAATGTATGTGAGCTCAAGAGGTCAGTAGCATCCCTCAAAATGAAACAGAGAATCAGAGTTATAAAATCCACGAGGCATTTGCAAACAATACAAATATCACAAATGTAAACATTAGCTGAGCAGTGTAATGCTGGGTTCACAACAAACACAGAGCACCATGTCACTCACTCTAGTTTACTGACTGAAAGCTTTTCATCTTAAGCAAATTGTCCAGTCGAGAAGAATTATTTGAATCCGCACAGAAAGACTTCATTGAGACAAATTCTGTGCGTTCGCAGCAAACGCGTTGCACAATTCACCTGTTTTCAAGTACTTGCATGAATACTTTTGCATTTGGCTTACTTTTGTTGGAGTTGTCAATCTGGCAAACCGTGAAAGGCAGAGTAAAAAAAAAAATAATATTTTGAATTTGGACTGCAATGCCTAGTTCTACCACTAGGTGTCAATCCTACATACTGCACCCTTAAAATAAATCTTTAAAAGTGAATCTACTTCTATTGATTTATTCTAGATATTTTTGATTACAGGTGGTTGTGTCATGTTGATGATGATAACTATCTGAATCCCGGAGCTCTTCTCTCGCTCCTGAAGACCTTTCCAGCAGATGGCGATATTTATGTGGGAAAACCTAGTCTAGATCGACCAATGAAAGCGCAGGAGCTGCTGGAAGGAAACAAGACGGTCAGTATCACATCTATTCATATTTCATTTTCGTTGGTCAACCTTTTGCAACATTTTTTCCCCTAATTTTTATTTCCTTTAGGGGTCAATCAGTGATTAAAGCTTTATTGGCCATTGATCCCAACAGTTTGTTCTGGTGTGTTAATGTACAGCCAGAGGGAATCTGTCAATACTGTAGGCAGAGTAGATCCAATCATGTTCAGTGTGTAATCCCAGTCATTTTGCGTGTGTGTGTGTGTGTGTGTGTGCACATTTAGTCATGCTGTTTCTAAACCTGCTGCTTCAGTGTGTGTGTGTGTCTGTGTGAGGTATGCAGGAACAGACAGGGCATTCAATCCAGGTTTCCTCATCTTTCTCTCTCCCTCCTTTTCTCTGCTCTGGTGATCTCTTGGGCCACCGAGGCTCTTGGGTAATAAAAAATGAAACCTGTCTTTTCATTTGTGCTGCTCTTGCTGGGCTCTGCCTTCATGCAGCATGTTGAAACGCATTAGTCTTACCCAGATATAAATCAGATATATGTTGTTTTTTTTAAAAAGTTGTGTCATCTGTGTTATATGTTACTCATTAATTAATTTATTACATTATGAAAGATATTATTCATAATGTTTTTCATTCCTGCACTCTCAGAAATAAAGGTCAGAACACTCTCTGGGGCAGTACCTTTTCCTAAGATATGTATTTGTCAAAGTCAACATCAAAATCAGCTTCATTGTCAATACTGGCACATGTACAGTCATTCAGAGAATTGAAATTACTCTATTGGTAATAGTACCTAAAGTGCACATATTAGTAAATTAATGACCATGTGAACTGAGACTTTTATTAAAGTATGTTAATGTACTTCTAACTGAAACTGATAATTGAGTAGGGGGTGGGGCTTTCTTTTTGCGCACAGCAAAATATCCGTAAAAGGGGCGTGGTTAAAAATATTGTGCATGAAGCTGTCAAACTGATGTCATCAGAGAAGGACCACCAATTCAAATGTGGAAGGAAATGTTCAGACTTTGATTGAACATTACCAAGACACATTTTTGGGCGCAGTGACATTCAACACAATTTTATGCCCATTCGAATTCCAAAGAAATCTTATGAAATTCCGGCCCAAAAACATGGACAGAGTAAGACATTGTTTTCATTTCTTTCAGAGCTTTCCTCTGTCTCTCTCTGTTTCTGTCTCTCTCTATCATAAAAATTTAATATTGATACCAGCTGTCAGTATTTGCTATGGGGTTCTTTTTCAGCACCAGAATCCAGGACGCCTAGTCATCTTGTGTGTGTGAATTATTAAGCCTAGTCAATGGTAAATTATCATATCTGACGACCTACATCACACAGCGCTGCTTGCAAAAAATGTTTGAGTGCTCTTGAGTCAGTCGTCATGTAAATTCCTCTCACACAGTACAAGCCTTGACCATACAAGCCTCAGTGTTTTCAATGCAACTTCTCCAGATGGGAAAAAAGCTTGTATAACAGTAAAGATTGTACTATAGCTTTAAAAGTGCTTATTGGTAATTTAAAGGTACAGTACATACTGTTTTGGTACCTAAAAATGTGTGCCTTTTGAGATAATTTTTTCCACAAAATCATTAAAAAAATAAATATAAATTAAACACATTAAAACACATACACATAATCATGAGCCATTACACACAAATTCGGCCACAACTTCCTTCAGATGGCAAAGAACACATGACAGCTATCAGTCATGGAATAAGTCATGGAATAAGTAACTTAAAGTGTTCCAATGAAACATTTCCCCCACCATTACCATGAAAATTTCTTCTAATTATATAAGTTCCAGGTTCAGAGATCTTGAAAACATTTCATGTGTTGTTAGTCATGCAGGCCCACATGCAGAAGAACTGTGTGCAGTGAAACATTGACCTGGTCACCACTGTTGTAACTGCTTGTGATTTGTTGTATCGTGACCCTATATTTTGCTGCCCGCTGGACAACACACAGCTGGATGACAGTTCATTGTTTGGCCATCAGTGCACCACTTTTGAAACACACTCACTACAGTGGCCTATGAAAACCCTGAAGATGCCGCATTTCTAAGATCAAAGTTCAGACTTTAAAGGGCACCTTTGATGAAAAATCTACTTTTTAAGCTGTTTGGACAGTCATATGTGTAGTTATAGTGTATAGACGGTCATTTTGGGGTGATATAAACACACCCAGTCCTTTTTTTTCAATTTAACAACATAAAAACGGTGGACCAATTGGAGCGGTTTTGAGATCAACCGCAACCTTACGTAGGAGTGCGGTCCCCCCGCCCACCCATATTGATTGACAGGCGCGCGTTACCATATTTGCATAAGTTTCTTGTTTCACGTCCGCCATTTTCTTAGTGTGAGTCGAAGCGATGCCACCAAAGGAACACCCTTGCGCTGTTTTTGGATGCAAGGCTTAACACAAGAGCCTTCATCATCTTCCTGGAAATGAGCAACAGAGGCTTAAGGACGTACTCAAGTGCGCTAAATCGGGCTCAGGCATGGTACAGTTGGCCGGCCCTGGCCCGGTTGGAAGAGCCCGGTTCACTTGGGCTTTGGCGTGGTACGCTTGTAGTGATAGTGCAAAGCGCGCCTTAGCCCCAAACTGAAGAGGAGACGTGACTTTTGGGGACTGTTTCATATGGATTTATTGACAGAATATTGACTGTGTGTCACTGCATATCAAACGACTAAAACGATATAATCATAACAAGAAATCTCACTGAAATCTCCGAGAGCGCTTGTCTTGCACTGAACAGCGCATCAGATGACGTAAGCGTGCTCAGGCCCGAATGCAATAAGACCGCGGGCCGTCCGGGGAGACGGAAGGGGGGACTAGCGTGCTTTTGCCCGGTTAAAGGCAACTGTACATAGTGTGAGTACGCCCTTAAGTGGCTGAGTTTTATCTTTAACGACCAGGTGCCTGAAAACGTACATAAACTGTCGTATGTTTGCGCAGACTGCTTTGAGAATGCGGGACAATTCCACTCGGGATTCGCGAGTAAATTGTTTTTGAAAAACGGATCAGTTACAACAATCCGCGATCCTTTTTGCATATAAATCATACTAATGTAGTGTTAATCTTAGTGGATATCTTTATGTCTTGTCTGTATTTGTTTGTAGAACTCTGATTTGTCAAACTTTATCAAACGCATTACGGATGATGCATGCGGCGTTACATAGCGGCTGTAAAACTGGACAAAGACATAAATGATTTTGTAACTACAACTCTGACACATTCTGGCTCATTTGGATTATTGATTCCTCAACAGTGGTCTCTGCTTGTTCCGTGTCTGAGTCCGGGTCGTACACGTACGTCTGAATGCTGGTCCTCTCACTCATGTTGCTTCTCTCTGTCTGCCTGTGTTGCTGTACACAAAGCAGGGGCGCTCTTGGCTCTTCCCCCTTGTTAAGATTGGCGGGAAGTCGAAACTAATTTGCATGTGAAGCAACACACCCCTAAAACCTGTGTACACGCCCCCAAAATGACACTTTTTAACACATTATAATAAAACAATCTGAATTGTGTTTTGATCTAAACCTAGACTGGCACACTCAGAACAACCATAGTAGTGATATAAAATCTTTAAAAAGGGTTAATGTATGTGCCCTTTAAACTTTATTTCTGTGTATATTACACTGCATCTTCTCAGTGCTGTTTCTTGGTTTACTCAGAGCCGTTTGAATCTAAACTACATTTGTTCCGGTTAACACAGCAAGATCCAGTCTATCTGCCTCTCTGTGTGTCCTCTGTGTTGTTTATGTGCACATTTATAGTTTTGGCTGGATGGGCCACAGTTCCCTACAGGGAAACAATATGGTTAAAAGAATGAGAGGACAGAAATGGCTGTGGAGAAGCTCGAGGGTCACAGCCACATGCAGGAAACCAATAAAAGCATAGAATATATATATATATATATATATATATATATATATATATATATTTTCCATACTTTTATACATTGGTGAGTCAGTGAATGGTTTAAAGGTTAGTTTAAAAGGACATACTCATTCAGAAAGGAACAGTAGACTCTTTATGGTTGAGTGAGTGAATCACTCAAGCAATTTTTTAAAAACTATGTATAGTGTGTAGTATAATCATTGAATCATTAAGTCAAACGATTTGTTAAAAAACATGGCATTGTCTTTATGCATGAGTTAGTAAATCATTCAGTCAACATAATATAAGGATATAAATTATTCGAATAGTATATACTAATTAATATACTAATTAATTTACACATATTTCAAACATGATCTCCTGAATCATTCACTCAAATGATTTATTCAAAACCATTGATTTGTTCTGGGGAAAAAAACAGGACAGTTTGTAAGAGTGAATCAGTAATAAATTAGTATTTTTAAAAAAATCTAAAACAGTTCCATGCATAATATAATATAATATAATATAATATAATATAATATAATATAATAT